>CANTUT010000585.1:137500-397500 GCA_947687605.1 Reutealis trisperma
GAATAATCTTTATAAATCAAAATTTATTTATCAATTACTTAACAATTTATCTTATAAAAATGTGAAAAATTCACACATAAATACAAAACATTTAAACTTAATTCACATATTCGTTGTTAACTTGGGCACGTATTACGATACTAATTGGATATCTTCACATACTTCTATACATACGACCTGTATTGGGTTGGGATGTTACAGTATCAGTCTTTTCCTTTCAAACCCAAATCAAATTAATCAATCTGATCAACCCTAAACCCCTCCACTTAATTGTGGAGTGAATCATGTGGGTTTTGATCCCCATTCAATGAGATACATAGGCACTTTTGGAATCTAAATCCAAACCTCAAATCCAAATCCTAATCAATCTCCTTTCCCCTTTTTAATTAATGTAATTTGTGGATGTTTAATTTTCTCATTGCACTCATACCATGGTCATGCATTAATTATGATATTATTGTCATATTTGCTATCTATGAAATTAATTTTTAAGTCAAATTAAACTTAAAAGCCAAATTTAGATTATTTAAAATAAAAAATCTAGTCCCTGAATTCAACCTAGTTCAAGACTAGTGATTTTATCCATGGGTAAATTAATTGAAATTAATGAATTGGAGTTAAATTGGGTTTTTTCCTTAATATTTTCCTAGCTAAATAAAATTAAGGTGGCGACTCCCAAAATCATTTTCAAAATCAACCAAATTCAAACCCAAGGATTCCATCGTAAGTCTAAACCCGAATGAACATCCCAATTTTCTCTAGTGAATCGGGCCGGTGCTCGGGCAAGGCCTCACAATAGGGACCCTAAACGACATAGTATTTGTATAGGTAGAATTAAGGTTATTAAATTTTGGTTAGTTCAATAGGTACAGTGCTTAAATTCATAAAATCAAACCGAAAACCAAACACCAAAATGTTTGTACTCCTCCACTCAAATCGAACCATTTTACCAAATAAACCAACCTAAACATGTATTTTGGTCTAGTTTAGTTTAAAATTTCAGTTTGGTTGATTTTTGCCTACCCCTACCTTCAACTCTTGCCCCCTTATTTGTCTTTCATTTTGAACACTTGTCATTAACTAGCCTTTTTAGGTTTTGTAGCTAACTATTTTCTCTCTTTACATTTATGTCACAACCCACTTATTAAGTTGTGATGGTCTTGGGGCATAGGGTGACATAAAGTCATCTAAACCCATAGAACCCCATTTAAATTATAATTCTTTACCATTTATTATGTTGAACCTTATCCTAAGATCAGAACCTAGTTACCTTTCCTTATTGCCCATTAGTAGTTTATCATTTTACATATTATTATCATTTTACATATTACCAAAGATTTACTGATACCATTTACATACTTAACTCGTATAATTTCCAAATTTGTATTTCATGTCATTATCCAAATGTTCATTACTTAATATACTATTATAAAAGTAATTATAATACATATAAACCCAATAACATTTTAGTGCTAAACCTTTGGTAACCATGGAGCTCTAAAACAATGGTTTTCATAGTCATATAACCAAGTTTCACAACACTTGAAAATAGCAAAGCAACTTCTAAGTGGAAGAATGGTGCTTGGAATTTGCCTTGTTGACTCACTGACCTTACCTAAAAAATTTAAACAACTAAGGAATGAGACAAAACTCAGTGAGTACATAATAATACAATATAGGGTGAGTATGTGGGTCCTTATCAGGATGGGCCTATTATGATAATGGAGTGATATTAATCAAAATTGTCATTATGAATCAATTTCTCATTTAAGATAGAAACAATATCTTTAGCAAAAGTAATAATTTCTTGGAACTGTAAAGCTTCCCACACATATAAATTAAAAAGTGGCAGCCTGAGCCTTGCTCACTCACATGCATCACATTATGCAAGACTGATAAGGTATTACCATTAGGCGTTCCCTCCAATAGAGGTTGGGTGCTCTCGCCCTAACCATGGGCTTATACCAAGTGCACAAGGTTTGATATATTACCCCACATTAGAAGGGTATTTTTGCTTATCAGTAAGAATTAATAGAAGGTTTATAGGCAATTCACAATAAGGAATTCAATGGAAAATATACCAATACAAGAATCATTCTCATCAAAGGTCACATTATAAAATCAATGTGGAAGGGATCATAATGGCCAAATGTCATGAAGAATTATGATATCTAAATACAACATTCAATAGGCAATTCATGTTCAACAAGAAATTGGGATATTCCAATAAGTATAGTTTGATCAACAATGGATATAGAATATGACACATATCATTTATATTATTAAGTACTCACATTGGACTCCTTTTCTTCTATTTATGTTTAACTTTGATGTTAGTGGTGCTCCTCACACTCTTGGACAATGTCCTTGTCCTTATCTTTAGGTTCTACACATTTGCTTTTCAATTACACATTAATCACTTCTTTATTATGTCACTAGTTTAAATCTAGCTTAATTTGTTAAAACTGTTATTTTTTTCATTGTAGTGTTGACTTATTTCTTTTAAGGTCAAGAAACACTATACATATAATTGTCACTATTTTTAACATTTTCCTTAATTGTTTTCTAGATAGCCAAATGTATTCATTTAACGAAAGATAATTCCTTTCTTCCCAATTTCACATTTCAATTCCATATTACTCAACTAGAATCAATTTAAACAATTTCCAATATTCAATGGAACTAATTCCATTTTCACCTTCCAATTTTATAAATGAACCCCATTTATTAAATTTGGGAAAATTATTTTTATTAATTGAATTTTGAAATTAATATTATACAAATCATGTTACACCATTCTTAAGCTTAATTCCCCCTTCAATTCCTTGATTTCAAGTTCAGTTATCAAAATCTCTAATTTGTCCATAAACCTTAGAATTTGGGAAAAACCATTAATTTCTTTATCAAACTTCAAATTGATTATGGATTAATCAAATTAATACTTAGACAATCAATTCCTATCAATTAATTGAAATGGAATCATTTTAATTCATAAACCCTAGTTTGTCCCACTTAGAGCAAGTTCGAGAAAAAATTATAATTCATTATCAAATCTTTAAATTTATCATAGATATATGAAATTGGCATAACATAAAATCTATATGATAATTCAATTATCAAAATCTAGCATTAGAACACCAAGTTCCCTTTTTAACTAAGTTTATGCAACTAGGATTTCCAATTCTTGAATTAAGTTTCCAAAATTCATTTTAACACTTTCAAATAATTTTTATCCATTTAAAATAACCTTATAAACTTTCAATTTTGATTTAGAACACTTACTTCACTATTTCTCATGTTGGCCGAATTCAACACCTAGTAATATTTAGGTAACTTTCATGCTTTCTTTGCTTATCTTGACATCAATCCTTTAATTCTCTAGCCAAATCTCTATATTTCATTTAAGAATATCCAAAACTATAACTTATGTATACACTCTTTCGTATGGCCAAAACATATATACATGGTGTAAGAGGAATTTATGCAACTTAAATACCAAAATCATACTTGGAACATAGAAAGGAAAAGTGATGAACATGATTTCTCACATTGGGAAATTTTGGTTTGTTTAGATCTTGTTGAAGTTGGTGTAGAGACAATTTCCTTTTTAGTAATGTGAAGTTTTGATGTAGAGATTTGTAAATGATGTACATAATATGAATTAACATATATATATATATATATATATATATATATATATATATATAATGGATTGGACAGTAAGGAGTTAATCATCTCTAATCCAATGGCTATGAATTAATCACAATGGATGGCTCTGATTTAATTAAATTGGATGGTTAGGATTTCATCTAATTTGGTGATAGTCATTATATGGTGTTGAGATGCTAATAATGTATCTAGACTTTTATGTAGGAAGAATGGGAATTCAAGTTGCTTAATGATTTGACTTAGTCAATTTTGATGGCTTCTTAGTCAAATTTTATGGCTAGCTCTTCCAACATTAAATTATATTTGGCTAACCAATTCTAACATTAGAGAATTTATGTTCATTCAACTATAAGCCGAATGGGCAGCCATTCAAGTGGGCTTAAGCCTTTGGTGTTCAAAAGCCCATTAGCAAGCCCATAGATGCACATTTTAAACTTAGCAACTTAATAGATTTTTCTTTTTTTTTTCTTTCACTTTAGTATACATATTTCTATCTTTTAATATCATTACACACTCCAGACATTGCTAGATAAATTCTATATACATCATAATGCATATTTACTAGCCCTTCAGTAGCATTGTTCAGGTATAAACATCATGCAGGCTCACTAGGTCAAACTAAGTTTGACTTGTATTGTACCATTATAACTTTGATTGAAATCAACTTCTCATGTTACTATTATTATCTCTCAATGAGTTAGGAGATGCGAATGCCCATGCACTAGCACTTTAGATTCAAATTTCAAATAAAATATTAATGTAGTCACATTAAGTCAAACTCAGTTTGATTTTCATTTTATCATAAAAGTGCTTATCGAAATTGATTATGTTCTTTACTCATTGTCACATTATCCATTAAAATTCTTATTGTATTCTTATGATTCTTAATATTATAGAAAGACCTTGAATGGTATAGTAGATGGACCATTACTCACTTGAATATATTAGGAAGCCTTGGGTATTACACTGTAACTTTTGCCCAGAGTCTCATTATGAGACACTTAGCATGGTCGTCATCTTTTATGTCTTTTTGCTCAAATTTCTTTTTATTTGTTTTTCATCTCACAACTCACTTCAATTATTTAAAAGCTATGATCATGCTTTATTTCATCATAAAGAGTTTTACCAATGAAGGGCATTACATATGCAAAACTAACTATCCTATTTTAGCAATTGGGCTTAAGCTTTTTCTTCAACGTGGGCTTCATACATCAAGCCATATGATTGAGATAAAAAATTACTTATTATCAATCAAATCTTAAATTTCGTGCCTTAGATGACTACATCGATCAATATCATATCCCAAAACTTGATGGAATTAGTAATACACCTTAAGATCAAAATTGTGAGGTAATGGGTTTGGCAAAGGCCTTAGGCCTATAGGTTGCAATAAGCCTTCCCTTTTAGCTCTTCAAAGATTTTAGATGCACTTTCCAATGTTAGTGAATTTCCTTTTGTTGATTTTTGGGTTAGGTTGCCTCTTACTCTTATTGACCTTAGGTACCTCCACATGCTTGGGCAATCCTTTCAAGCTATCCATGATGTCTTGCTTAATTTCAACTTTGATCCTATCCATCATATGGTCCATCTCATATCGAACTACTTTCTTAATAATAGCTTGGACTTATTCCTTTATGCCACTAAGACTCCCAAGTCTTGAACTAAGTTTCCAAAATTCATTTTGAGACTTTTAAATCACTTTTCTCCATCTAAAATAACTGTAGATGCATTCAATTAGAATTTAGAACACTTTCTTGTTAAGTTCTTCATATTGGCCGAATTCCATACCT
This sequence comes from Reutealis trisperma, assembly GCA_947687605.1. Taxonomy (NCBI): domain Eukaryota; kingdom Viridiplantae; phylum Streptophyta; class Magnoliopsida; order Malpighiales; family Euphorbiaceae; genus Reutealis; species Reutealis trisperma. Next base: position 142,960 of record CANTUT010000585.1, read on the forward strand.
AGTAGATTAGGTGATTTTGATGTTTTCTTTACCTATCTTTACATTAATCCTTTAATTCTCTAGCTGAATCTCCATATTTCATCTAAGAACATCCAAAACTATATCTTATGTATGCATACTCTTATGGCTAAACTTACATATATGGTTTAGAAGAAATTTTTGATAGCAGTATGTGCCCTAGGAGCCATATAATAATTATATAATAGTAGATATTAATTCTCAATGGCACAATAAATATATTCATAATGTGAAAAGGGTTTCATATTATTGAATATAGTCCTTAAGTATTTGTAAAAGGATCTATTCTTAAGCGTTGAGAATATGGGAGACAATTCACTTTTATACAAATATTTTAAATATGTTTATGGTCTTAGGATTAATAGCTGGGCATCATAAATTCCGGATGACCATCACCTCTATTTGTTTTTTATAATTAGTATGTGATACATATGATTATAAAGGCAATGAATCTCATGCAACTTGACATGTGATGTCGATACAAACATGTGGATATTCATAGGATGAATAGTCAAACTGTGACATTAGATGACAATAATATGGGGTTTTACTACTTGTCAATTATTTATCATCTAGGTTATAATAGTGCAAATAATCCTTTGACTTGAGGGATGCTATATCTCATGTATAGGTGGTTAGGATTTATTACTGCTTACATACACATACTATTCATGTACGGATATATGGCATGTGATAGTTCTAATTTGTTAGGTATGGAAGTAAGTGATTGCCAAGATAGAATTCATTACCTCGAGTAAACAAGGTTAAGATCTTATACTATATAGTTATTCTTGATAACTAAAGCTCCTGGCCATGATAGATAGATTCACTAAAAAGAGTTTCTAGCAGGAATCTAATATCATCAAGAATTAGAACCGAGATAAGGACATAGAATCCAGGCACATTAGGGTTTGACATAAATCATTACCCTAGCTAAGATTGGGGTCTTTAATGAAGGGATTCTAGTGCATGATAATTTATGATCAATAGTCCATGTGATGTTTAAAGTTATCAACTATAAACATTCATTTCTAATTAGGTAGTCGTGACATAGAATGCTAGCTGTCCCTCATGATCTATGGGACTAAGTCTGAAATGGGGATTTTACATTAGTAGAGAAAAATGTTTTCTCACTCCCATTGCTAATTGGTCATGAACCAAGAAAGTCACATATCAAATAGTGATCACATTCTAAAAGTAAAAGGTTTACCATAATAATTAATTAAAGTGTTTAATTAATTAATTAGTGGTAAAATGATTAAACATGTAATTAAATTTATAAGGACTCAAGCATGTCATAATGTTTAATCTATGAAGGTTTCTATTCAATTATATCTTACTTTGTATATGATGTAGATAAGAAATATTAAATTGAAAATTAATTTAGATTAAATCAAAGACTTAATTTTAAGCTTAGTGAAAACCCTTAACACATGAGATATGGCCTAAGCCCATATGTGATATGGTTAAGAGGCAATTTAGGGGTTAGAAAAAATTCACTATTCATGTGCCCATGTGATGGGTTTAGGGGTTAGAGAATTTTCTACAAAGGTTAAAATTGTAATTACATCTTCTGGCTAGTGAAAATGTCCACTTTATCCCTAAAGGATAAAATGGTCATTTCACCGTTTGAAGAAGCAAAGTTCAACTTTGCCCTTTCACCTAATGAAGAGCTAAAAGGGTGTAATGGTCTTTTGGTGGGAAGACTTAAGGTTTAATTCTTGGAAACAATATAAAAACCCTCAGCTTTAATGTTGCAAAATGATTTGAACATCATTTTTAAGATTTGGAGCATTTTAGAGAGAGCATTTTAGAGAGAGAAAGAAAATGAAGAAAATGTTTCTTTAAATTTTCTTTGGATCTTGAATTCTCTTCTTTGTTTTTTATGAAAGAACAAATGTTGGCAAATTGAAAATATGCTTAGTCCAAAACAAACCAAAGGGAAACCTCAAACATCCTAAAGGTTTTTGAGGGAAAATCTTGAATCAAAATTGGCCAACAAAGAGAGTGATTCAAGAACACCAAAGAAACCAAGTGGAAACTTGGAGGTGAGCTAGGTGTGGATGATCTAGAGGCTTCACACTTGGGAAGCTCTTTGTTAAAGAAAAAAGGAACCTACAAGAGGAAATATGATTACTCTTCCTTCTTCTTTCTATGCATTTGTGTTTTACATACAAATTAATTGATTGCTTGAATGAACACCACAAAAATCCACTAATTTACTGACAGAAAAATCCATTAGCAATAATTGAAAATCCATCAGTAAATTAATTTATCGATGGATTAAGGATAGAAAAAATTCATCATTAAAATGATTGCCAGTAAATCATCAGCGATGAAAAAAATATTCCGTCAGTAAATTTATCGAAGGAATTCGGTTAGTATTTTATGAAAAATGATTGGTAATTTTGTTCAAGAAAAGATCACAACTATTAACATTCAGTTAGTAATCCGTTGCTAAAAACAAAAATTCATCAGTCATTGATCAGTAATTCGTCATTAAAATATAATTAAATAATATTTTCGGTCAGTAGTCCATCAATAATTTGCAGTCAAAAATAATATTTTAATCTTATGGTAAGTAATCTGTCAGAAAAAGAACTAAAAAAATAATATTTTATGACAAAATGGTTGGTAATCCGTCAGTAATATTTAGTTAAAAATAATATTTTAATTTGACGGCCAGTAATCCATTAGTAAAATGACTATAAAAAATAATATTTTATGAAAAATGGTCGGTAATCCATCAGTAATTTTTAGTAAAAAATAATATTTTAATTTCACGGTCAGTAATCCCTCAAAAAAATAAGTATAAAAATATTATTTTATGTAAAATGGTCAGTAATATGTAAGTAATATATAAAAAAAAATTAATAACCATTTCGGTCAATAATCCATCAGTAAATTGGAAAATAACTTTTAATAAAATTTTTATTATTTAATAAATTAATTTTATATAATATATATCAGTTAGAAAATTATAAATTAATATATAATGTGAATATCAAAATTTTTCATTTCATAAAACATAATATTATTTATAAAAAATGTAATACATTGTACACCATATAAATGTTATAAATAACTAAACTAAAAAAACTAAAAAAATAACTAATGATGCTCCTGAGCATCATCCTCCTCGTGGCCCTCGGTAAGTAATTAATTGATTAGTGGTAAAATGATTAAACATGCAATTAAATTTATAAGGACTCTAGCATGTCATAATGTTTATTCTATGAATGTTTCTATTCAATTAAATCTTAATTTGTATACGATGCAAATGACAAAGATTAAATTGAAAATTGATTTGGATTAAATCAAAGACTTAATTTTAAGCTTAGTGAAAATCCTTAACACATGAGATGTGTCCTAAGCCCATATGTGATATGGTTAAGAGGCAATTTAGCAGTTAGAAAAAATTCACTATTCATGTGCCCGTGTAATGGGTTTAGGGGTTAGAGAATTTTCTACTAAGGTTAAAATTGTAACTACATCTTCTGGCTAGTGGAAATGTCCATTTTACCCCTAAAGGATAAAATGGTCATTTCACCATTTGAAGAGGCAAAGTTCAACTTTGCCCCTTCACCTAATGAAGAGCTAAAAGGGTGTAATGGTCTTTTGGTGTGAAGACTTAAGGTTTAAGTCTTGGAAACAATATAAAAACCCTGAGCTTTAATGTTGCAATATGATTTGAACATCTTTTTTAAGATTTGGAGCATCTTAGAGAGGGCATTTTAGAGAGAGAAACAAAATGAAGAAAATGTTTCTTCAAATTTTCTTTGGATCTTCAATTCTCTTCTTTGTTTTTTATGAAAGAACAAATGTTGGCAAATTGAAAATATGCTTAGTCCAAAACAAACCAAAGGGAAACCTTAAACATCCTAAAGGTTTTTGAGGGAAAATCTTGAATCAAAATTGGGCAACAAAGAGAGCTATTCAAGAACACCAAAAAAACCAAGAGGAAACATGGAGGTGAGCTAGGTGTGGATGATCTAGAGGCTTCACACTTGGGAAGCTGTTTGTTAAAGAAAAAAGGAATCTACAAGAGGTAATATGATTACTCTTCCTTCTTCTTTCCATGCATTTGTGTTTTACACACAAATTAATTAGTTGCTTGAATGAACACCACAAAAATCCACTAATTTACTAATGGAAAAATCTATCAGTAATAATTGAAAATCCATCAGTAAATTAATTTACCGACGGATTAAGGACAGAAAAAATTCATCATTAAAAAGATTGTCAGTAAATCACTAGCGATGGAAAAAATATTCTGTCGGTAAATTTACCGATGGAATTCGATTAGTATTTTATGAAAAATGGTTAGTAATTTCGTTCAAAAAAAGATCGCAACTATTAACATTCCATTAGTAATCCGTTGCTAAAAACAAAAATTCGTCAGTAATTGGTCAGTAATCCATCATTAAAATATAATTAAATAATATTTTTGGTTAGTAATCCATCAATAATTTGCTGTCAAAAATAATATTTTAATCTTACGGTCAGTAATCTGTCAGTAAAAAAACTAAAAAAAATAATATTTTATGGCAAAAAGGTTGATAATCCGTCAGTAATTTTTAGTCAAAAATAATATTTTAATTTGACGATCAGTAATCCGTTAGTAAAATAACTATAAAAAATAATATTTCATGAAAAATAGTCGATAAGCCATCAGTAATTTTTAGTAAAAAATAATATTTTAATTTCACGGTTAATAATCCATCAATAAAATAAGTATAAAAATATTATTTTATATAAAACGGTTAGTAATACGTCAGTAATATATAAAAAAAATAATTTAATAGCCATTTCGGTCAATAATCTATCAGTAAATTAAAAAATAACTTTTAATAAATTTTTTATTATTTAATAAATTAATTTGATGTAATATATATTAGTTAGAAAATTATAAATTAATATATAATGTGAATATCAAAATTTTTCATTCCATAAAACATAATATTATTTATAAAAAATGTAATACATTGGACACCATATAAATGTCACAAATAACTAAACTAAAAAAACTAAAAAAAAAAACTAATGATGCTCCTGAGCATCATCCTCCTCGTGGCCCTCGGCATGTTATTAATTGATTAGTGGTAAAATGATTAAACATGTAATAATATTTAAAGGAATCTAGCATGTCATAATGTTTAATCTATGAATGTTTCTATTCAATTGAACCTTAATTTGTAAATGATGCAAATGATAAAGATTAAATTGAAAATTGATTTAAATCAAAGACTTAATTTTATGCTTAGTGAAAACCCTTGACACTTGAGATGGTGCCTAAGCCCATATGTGATATGGTTAAGAGACAATTTTTGGGGTTAGAGAAAATTCACTATTCATATGCCCATGTGATGGGTTTAGGGGTTAGAGAATTTTCTACTAAGGTTAAAATTATAATTACATCTTCTAGCTAGTGGAAATGTCCATTTTATGGTCATTTCATCCCTAAAGGATAAAATGGTCATTTCACCATTTGAAGAAGCAAAGTTCAATTTTGCCTCTTCAGCTAATGAAGAGCTAAAAGGGTGTAATGGTCTTTTGGTGTGAAGACTTAAGGTTTAGGTCTTGGAAACAATATAAAAACCCTGAGCTTTAATGTTGCAATATGATTTGAACATCATTTTTAAGATTTAGAGCATCTTAGAGAGGGAATTTTAGAGAGAGAAAGAAAATGAAGAAAATGTTTCTTCAAATTTTCTTTGGATCTTCAATTCTCTTCTTTGTTTTTTATGAAAGAACAAATGTTGGCAAATTGAAAATATGCTTACTCCAAAACAAACCAAAGAGAAACGTTAAACATCCTAAAGATTTTTGAGGGAAAATCTTAAATCAAAATTGGGAAACAGAGAGAGTGATTCAAGAACACCAAAGAAAATAAGAGGAAACATGGAGGTGAGCTAGGTGAGGATGATCTAGAGGCTTCACACTTGGGAAGCTGTTTGTTAAAGAAAAAGGGAATCTACAAGAGGAAATATGATTACTCTTCCTTCTTTGTTCTATGCAGTTGTGTTTTACACACAAAGTAATTGATTGCTTGAATGAATACCACAAAAATCCACTAATTTACCGACGGAAAAATCCATCAGTAATAATTGAAAATCCATCAGTAAATTAATTTACCGATGGATTAAGGATAGAAAAAATTCATCATTAAAATGATTGCCAGTAAATCATCAACAATGGAAAAAATATTATGCCGGCAAAATTTCCGATGGAATTCGGTTAGTATTTTATGAAAAATGGTTAGTAATTTCGTCCAATAAAAGATCACAACTATTAACATTCCGTTAGTAATCTGTTGCTAAAAACAAAAATTCATCAGTAATTCGTCAGTAATCTATCATTAAAATATAATTAAATAATATTTTCGGTCAGTATTCCGTCAGTAATTTGCAGTCAAAAATAATATTTTAATCTTAAGGTCAGTAATCTGTTAGTAAAAGAACTAAAAAAAATAATATTTTATGACAAAACGGTTGGTAATTCGTCAGTAATTTTTAGTCAAAAATAATATTTTAATTTGGTGGTCGGTAATCTTTTAGTAAAATAACTATAAAAATAATATTTTATGAAAAATGGTCGATAATCCATCAGTAATTTTTAGTGAAAAATAATATTTTAATTTCACGGCAAGTAATTCGTCAATAAAAAAATTATAAAAATATTATTTTATATAAGATGGTCAGTAATACGTCAGTAATATATAAAAAAATAATTTAATAACCATTTCGGTCAGTAATCCATTTGTAAATTGGAAAATAACTCTTAATAAAATTTTTATTATTTAATAAATTAATTATAAATAATATATATTAGTAAGAAAATTGTAAATTAATATATAATGTGAATATCTAAATTTTTCATTCCATAAAGCATAATATTATTTTTAAAAAATGTAATACACTGTACACCATATAAATGTTACAAATAACTAAACTAAAAAAACTAAAAAATAATAACTAATGATGCTCTTGAGCATCATCCTCCTTGTGGCCCACGGCATGTAATGAATTGATTAGTGGTAAATTGATTAAACATGTAATTAAATTTATAAGGACTTTAGCATGTCATAATGTTTAATCTATGAAGGTTTCTATTTAATTAAATCTTAATTTGTAGATGATGCAAATGAGAACAATTAAATTGAAAATTGATTTGGATTAAATCAAAGACTTAATTTTAAGCTTAGTGAAAACTCTTAACACATGAGATGTCACATAAGCGCATATGTGATATAGCTAAGAGGTAATTTAGGAGTTAGAGAAAATTCACTATTCATGTGCCCATGTGATGGGTTAAGAGGTTAGAGAATTTTCAACTAAGGTTAAAATTGTAATTACATCTTTTGGCTAGTGAAAATGTCCATTTTACCCCTAAAGGTTAAAATGGTCATTTCACCATTTGAAGAAGCAAAGTTCAACTTTGCCCCTTCACCTAATGAAGAGCTAAAAGGGTGTAATGGTCTTTTGGTGTGAAGACTTGAGGTTTAAGTCTTGGAAACAATATAAAAAACCTAAGCTTTAATGTTGCAATATGATTTAAACATCATTTTTAAGATTTGGAGCATTTTAGAGAGAGAAGGAAAATGAAGAAAATGTTTCTTCAAATTTTCTTTGGATCTTCAATTCTCTTCTTTGTTTTTTATGAAAGAACAAATGCTGGCAAATTGAAAATATGCTTAGCCCAAAACAAACCAAAGAGAAACCTTAAACATCCTAATGGTTTTTGAAGGAAAATCTTGAATCAAAACTGGGCAACAAAGAGAGTGATTCAAGAACACCAAATAAACCAAGAGGAAACTTAGAGGTCAGCTAGGTGTGGATGATGTAGAGGCTTCACACTTGGGAAGATGTTTGTTAAAGAAAAAAGGAACCTACAAGAAGTAATATGATTACTCTTCGTTCTTCTTTCTATGCATTTGTGTTTTACACACAAATTAATTGATTGCTTGAATGAACACCACAAAAATCCACTAATTTACCGATGAAAAAATCCATCAGTAATAATTGAAAATCCGTCAGTAAATTAATTTACTGATGGATTAAGGATAGAAAAAATTCATCATTAAAGTGATTATCAATAAATCATCAACAAGGAAAAAATATTCCGTCGGTAAATTTACCGATGGAATTCGGATAGTATTTTATGAAAAATGATTGGTAATTTCATTCAAAAAAAGATCACAACTATTAACATTCCATTAGTAATCCGTTGCTAAAAACAAAAATTTGTTAGTAATTGGTCAGTAATTCATCATTAAAATATAATTAAATAATATTTTCAGTCAGTAATCCATCAGTAATTTGCAGTCCAAAATAATATTTTCATCTTATGATTAGTAATCTATCAGTAAAAGAACTAAAAAAATAATATTTTATGACAAAACGGTTGGTAATCTGTTAGTAATTTTTATTCAAAAATAATATTTTAATTTGACGTAAGTAATCCGTCAGTAAAATAACTATAAAAAAAATATTTCATGAAAAATGGTCAGTAATCCATTAGTAATTTTTAGTAAAAAATAATATTTTAATTTCACGGTCAGTAATTCGTCAATAAAATAAGTATAAAAATATTATTTTATGTAAAACAGTCAGTAATACGTCAGTAATACATAAAAAAATAATTTAATAACCATTTCGGTCAGTAATCCGTCAGTAAATTGAAAAATAATTTTTAATAAAATTTTTATTATTTAATAAATTAATTTTATTTATATATTAGTTAGAAAATTATAAATTAATATATAATATGAATATCAAAAATTTTCATTCCATAAAACATAATATTATTTATAAAAAATGTAATACATTGGACACCATATAAATGTTACAAATAACTAAACTAAAAAAACTAAAAAAATAACTAATGATGCTCCTGAGCATCATCCCCCTCGTTGGCCTCGGCATGTAATTAATTGATTAGTAGTAAAATGATTAAACATGTAATTAAATTTATAAGGACTATAGCATGTCATAATGTTTAATCTATAAAGGTTTTTATTCAATTAAATCTTAATTTGTATACGATGCAAATGAGAAAGATTTAATTGAAAATTGATTTGGACTAAATCAAAGACTTAATTTTAAGCTTAGTGAAGACCCTTAACACAAGAGATATGGCCTGAGCCCATATGTGATATGGTTAAGAGGCAATTTAAGGGTTAGAGAAAATTCACTATTCATGTGCCCATGTGATGGGTTGAGGGGTTAGAAAATTTTCTACTAAGGTTAAAATTGTAATTACATCTTTTGGCTAGTGGAAATGTCCATTTTACCCCTAAAGGATAAAATGGTCATTTCACCATTTGAAGAAGCAAAGTTCAACTTTGCCCCTTCACCTAACGAAGAGCTAAAAGGGTGTAATGGTCTTTTGGTGTGAAGACTTAGGGTTTAAGTCTTGGAAACAACATAAAAACCCTGAGCTTTAATGTTGCAATATGATTTCACCATCATTTTTAAGATTTGGAGCATCTTAGGGAGAACATTTTAAAGAGAGAAAGAACATGAAGAAAATGTTTCTTCAAATTTTCTTTGGATCTTCAATTCTCTTCTTTGTTTTTTATGAAAGAACAAATGTTGGCAAATTGAAAATATGCTTAGTCCAAAACAAACCAAAGAGAAACCTTAAACATCCTAAAGGTTTTTGAGGGGAACTCTTGAATCAAAATTGGGTAACAAAGAGAGTGATTCAAGAACACCAAAGAAACCAAGAGGAAACATGGAGGTGAGCTAGGTGTGGAGGATGTAGAGGCGTCACACTTGGGAAGCTCTTTGTTAAAGAAAAAAGGAACCAACAAGAGGTAATATGATTACTCTTCCTTCTTCTTTCTGTACATTTGTGTTTTACACACAAATTAATTGATTGCTTGAATGAACACCACAAAAATCCACTAATTTACTGACGGAAAAATCCATCAGTAATAATTGAAAATCCATTAGTAAATTAATTTACCAACAGATTAAGGACAGAAAAAATTCATCATTAAAATGATTGTCAGTAAATCATCAGCGATGGAAAAATTGTTCCATCAGTAAATTTACCGATGGAATTCGGTTAGTCTTTTATGAAAAATGGTTGGTAATTTCGTTCAAAAAAAGATCGCAACTATTAACATTCTGTTAGTAATCCATTGCTAAAAACAAAAATTCGTCAGTAATTGGTAAGTAATCTATCATTAAGATATAATTAAATAATATTTTTAGTCAATAATCTGTCAGTAATTTGCAGTCAAAAATAATATTTTAATCTTATGGTTAGTAATATGTCAGTAAAAGAACTAAAAAAAAAATAATATTTTATGACAAAACAGTTGGTAATCTGTCTATAATTTTTAGTCGAAAATAATATTTTAATTTGACGGTCAGTAATTCGTCAGTAAAATAACCATAGAAAATAATATTTTATGAAAAATGGTTGGTAATCCATCAGTAATTTTTAGTAAAAAATAATATTTTAATTTCACGATCAGTAGTCCATCAATAAAATATGTATAAAAATATTATTTTACGTAAAATGGTTAGTAATACATCAGTAATATATAAAAAAATAATTTAATAACCATTTCAGTTAGTAATCCATCAGTAAATTGGAAAATAATTTTTATTATTTAATAAATTAATTTTATATAATATATATTAGTTAGAAAATTATAAATTAATATATAATGTGAATATCAAAATTTTTCATTCCATAAAAATAATATTATTTATAAAAAATGTAATACACTGTACACCATATAAATGTTACAAATAACTAAACTAAAAAACTAAAAAAATAACTAATGATGCTCTTGAGCATCATCCTCCTCGTGACCCTCGGCATGATGTTGGCCATGCTCCGGATCTACTATGTAGCATCAGTAGCGGCAATAAAAGTATCTCCAGTTGAAGTGTGTCGATCTGAAGTAGTAAAAGCCAGTGGTGGAATAGGTGGGGGAGCAATACCATCAGCAAAATACCTAGAGAAGAACTGATGCATCTACAGCTCGACCTGCTAGCATACCTGCTCCTGGACTATCCATTGCATCTCATGCTGCATCTCCTCCCGCACATGAGGTACTTGCCTATCGATCTTATGCTGCATATGCTTAGCTGTAGATGACAGTGGCCGTGGTGGAGCTGAGGAAGAACTGGCTGCAGGATGTCCAAATGAGTATGCCATTGAACCCATCCTGTAGACTCATCCCTTCTCCTCGCCCCTAACAGCTTTGAAGTATAGCTCAAACTCATCTACATGAGCTAGCTTAGTGGATCCGGGAGATGGCTGGGATATCTGCTCGTGGAGGTTTCTGAGATCCTCCTATTTTCAATATAATAGTAGTTAGCATTTAAAATTTTTAATGTACTTTAATAGAAAAATTGCTAATTAAAACTTACATGAATCTATTGGGAGCATTGTCGACAAAGGTCTATTGGTCTTCCTTCCTTGTGTGGATACAAATGAAGATCTCTTCAAGAGTAGGGTCTAAACCAAGATTGTTTCTTTATTAAAAATTAAAAGTATCATTCCACTTTTAGTAAATAAAAAAATTATGAAATTAATAACTTAAAAAATGAATGAATTTTTAAAGTACGTATGATTTAATTACTTATTATAAAAAAAATCGACATCTTACCAATTTCCTAGCATGCTTTGCAGCAAGGACAAACCCTCCAGTATGCTTAGATGGCCCACTCGCTGGACTACCTTTATCTGACTTTCTGTTCATGGATGCCTTCTAGGATAGCTACTTATGCTTCAAAGAATCCCAGTGTTTCTTCTAAGCATCCCATGTCTCCTAAGGGATCCATGTCTCTCTCTTCCCCTTTTTATTGATGTCGTAGAGGAAGTTCTTGTACTGAATTACAGCCTTATTAAAAAAGAGTATCTTCACCATCTCTGATATAGCAAGGTTCTAGTAAAAATACTTCCAAAAAAGAATGAAAATACAAGTTAGTATATAAATAATAATTAATATATAAAATACAAAATTAATTTACTAATAGTATGTATCTATTTAATACATATTACTAACAAATTATTATAATTTATTATATTGATTATATTTATTATTTTAGAATATATATATATATATATATATATATATATATAAAATTTTGAATTCTATATAATAAGTTATTCATTACTTGAAACTCCTTCTAGTAGAACTCTTTCATCTGCTGAGGCACTGATTTCTAACACGTGCCTTCAAGTCTCAGTTGGTTCTTAAATATCTTGTCAATCATCCACGTCGCATCTAGCGGATACATCCTACAATTAAAAAACTTAAATGTTAGTTAAACGAAAAGTAAGATATTATAAATTAAGAATTACCTTAAGAAATATAGTACTTACACATTTTCCTCTAGTGTGAGATGCTGCCTACATCTCGAATTTGAAAGTAGGACTAGTGGGGCAGTGGTAGGAGATGATGCAGTGGTAGGAGCTACTGTAGTGGTAGGAGCTGCTGTAGAGGTAATGGCGGTAGGTGTAGAAAATGAAGGATGGGTAGATGGAGAAATAGGCAAAGGGACAGTGGATAGAGGGGTAACAGAAGGAATAATGGATGGAGGGGTAACAGATGTTAGACCTACTATGGGTGACCCAAATCCAAAAGGATTAGTATAGGATGAATAGGGTGTTGAACTCTGGGGAGTTTGGGAATTTTGTATTAATTGGATAGTTACTAGGATGGATAGGCAAAGATATTAAATAAGAGATTTAATTCTAACTATATGCTACTATACTATCTAATATTATGATTTAAGAATGTTGATTAGATTGAATTACAAGTTAGAATTGATTTTAATAAGATGTGTTACATTCATGCAATGATTGAGAGTATAGTCTATAATTCCTAAAAGTAACTCTCATTGTCAATTAGGAGTGTTTGATCTAGAGTCTATGAGCATCCTCATATCATCATAGAGATAGAACAGAACCATAAATTTTCATGCCAATACTATAATTCCCCTTAGAGTGGATTTGCTTGTCTCCAAGTGCTTATCCTATTCTCTAAGTAATTTTAATTGTCTTTCCATCAATTTATCCCAACTCTTGTTGTAAATAATTTGACTGACATGTTATACATAGTGATCAAGCACATACAACATTAATTAAGCATGCAATTAAAACTAAATCATGTAAAGTGTATAAGAAATAGAATGATTAAAACCAATACTTTATTGCAATTCAAAGAAACTAAACTAGTGCATATTCATAGTGTAAATGAAAAAGCTTAGACAAGAAGACAAGATGAACATCAAGGAACAAAGATAAAAAGACAAGGGAAAGGAAACTTTGATGATGTTTTCTTCAATCCTTGCTCCAGAAAATTACTTTGAAGAAGTGTCCTTAAATGCTTGCTTGAATGCCTTGGTAACTCTTCAATCTTATTCTAACTTTGAACACTTGAATTACACTCTCAATTACTAACTTAATATATGAATAATACTAACATCTCATATGTAAAATTCTATAAAACACTCTTATTTATTGGTTTCTAGGTGTCCCAAGTCATGTCCATTGCAAAAAGGAGCCTTTTGTGAAGTGTTTTGGTGAAAAGGCACTATAACCACTCAAGACAAGCAGGGATGAGTTGGCACCATGTGATTCTGGCATGACTCAGCACCATAAGGCATGCGTTGACACTATGACATTCTGTCATGACTCAGCTCCTATGGGCACGAGTCAGCACAAGCTTGTTTTGGCCAATCTTTGCCAAAATTCTTCCTTTTCAAGCATAGAACCCTTGAACCTTTGATAGTTACCTAGATTACTTAAAGAACCCTTAAAAACAAGATTAAAAGCACCACTTTAAAGATAAAATACATGCATACAAACACAAAATAACTATTAATTGATTAGTATAGATATACATACTTGCATCATATCAACAGAAGAAGGCATAGTGGATGGAGGGGAAATGGAAGAAGGAATAATGGAAGGTAAGGAAAGTATAGGATCAGTGCATGAAGTAGCAGACATAGAAGGAGGAGAAGATAAAGGGATCTGTGTGGTAACAGTTGAAAGGGTGATTGTAGGTGGTATAGAAGGCGAGAAAGATTGTAAAGAAGAAAGGTTACACGTCTCGGAGTCGACATCTATATATTTAGTAAAGTTTAATAAATTCATTCATTATTTAATGTTACATAAAAAGTATATCCACACAAATAAAAAATGAAAAATTGATATAGCATAATTGCGGAATAATAATGTAAATATTAAAAATAAAAATTACAACGCAAGTTAAAAATGACTTCATTGAAATATAATGTAACATTGTAAATGTAAAAATAATATTTTTTTACACAATTAGGAAAGATCCATACACAATCCCTAGGAAATAAGTACCTAATAAATTTATTCAGAATCTATTTCTTCGAGCTCATCTTCATCTATGTTTTTCTCAGACATCTTGGCATCTGAATCAAATTCGAATTCATCATCTGTATCATTATCATCTTCATCATCCATTTCAACTAATGGCTCATCAGGATCATTTAAAGTTGCAGGAGGCTCATCATAATTAACTTTGAGTATAGGCTCATCAACTTCATCGTCTTGAAATGGTTCTTCAGATGTTGTATTTTTTTTTTTACTACCCTCCTTAATCTCTATGACTGATCTAGTTTTAATCTTGCATATTGCCCACTAATCCACTTTATCTCATCGTAAACTCGGATAGGAAACATAATACACTTGACAAGCTTGCATTGCCAGTATAAATGGCTCATATTTATTGAATCACCACCTGTGGTTGACTTTAATAAGATTATATTGCTCATGAACTTTTGTTCCCACATTTGATGTTGGATCAAACTATTCATACTTAAACAAAATAGTCTTCTTAATTGGAAGTGCAGGGTAGTCCAATTGCATTATATCGATTAATCGACCATAATAGTCAAATGCACTCTCACTATAATTGGAACACTTTATAGATACCCCACTATTTATTGATGACATACCTAAACTTCGCTTTTTAGTATGGAACTTATAACCATTCACAAAGTAAATATGATAGGTCATAACATATCGTAACGGACCCTTGGACAGATAAATAATGAATTGATTTATTATTCTATTCATAGGATTAGTGGCTTATGACAAAAATAAACATATCAATTTGATCATATAGGATAGAAATTTAAGATTAATTTTTTAAGTAATGGTACTACATTATACTTACATATGAATGAAACCAGTGCGCAAATTCTGTCTCTAATTTTTTGTCTATATCAATTGTTGATATATTTGGCATAGTTTGCTTTAACATATCAATGTATAAGCTTCATTAATAAGGAAAATAGAAAGTAAAATGGAAAGGAAACTATGCAGAATGATGAAGAATGAGTTATTTTAATTAAGTTGTAACTTACTCGACGTATTTTGCAACTTCAGAGCAATTAAGAAGAATGTAAGATTGAGCCGCCTTATATTCTTTGTCGGTCATCAATCTTGTTTTAGGTAGATCAAACGGTCTCATTAGATGAGTGAATATTGATAAAATACTAGCGGTATGTGCTCCTTCAGGCATTCCACCATCATTATTTTGAGCTACTCTCCTATGCCTTGTATAGACATGGGGTTTGAAATAATAAGAGCAAAATGATGAAACTTCCTTAACTAAGTATGCATTACAAATGGAGCCTTCAACTCTTGCTTTATTTTTGACATTATGTTTAAAATGTCCATTAAATCTACAGTAGGTAAATATCATAGATTATGACATTTGAGTATAAATGAATGGATGTGATTATAGATATTAAAATCGACAAATATTTTACCTCTCAAATGAATACATCCATTGGTACTAAACTAGACCCCTCATAAGAGCTTCGTAAGCAAGATATATTGGTAGATGCTCTATGGAGTCAAAGAAACTTAGAGGAAAAATGCATTCTAGTTTACACAAGATGAGTGGAATGGTATTTTCAAGCCTTGCCATGTCCTCTTCCTTAGGAAGTGTTGAAGTGAGTTCTTTGAAAAATAAACTTAACTCTGTCCATGGTTGCCAGACATCCCTCGACAAAATTTCATAGAATGTAATAGGAAGTAAGCATTGGATAAAAATATGATAGTCATGGCTCTTCATCCCAAACAATCTTAGTTTTTGCATGTCAACGTATCAACCTATGTTAGATATATACCCATCAGGAAATTTCAGATCTTTCAGCCCTTCACATAAGACTTTTTTGGCCCGCTTATGAAACATATATTTTGCCTTTCGATATTTTCTAAACACTTCATCCATCTCTAACTCCTTACGGAGACAACTGTTTTAAGTCCTGCATGGATTTAACATTATCTTTGGTTTTCCCTGAGATGTCTATTATCGTGTTGAATATATTTTCAAACACATTATTCTCAATATGCATGACATCCTAATTATGTCTAATCAAACTAGTTCTCCAATATGGTAAATCCCAAAATATACTTCGTTTCTTCCATCTACATCCGCTTCGCTTTGCAATTTGAGCATTCACATCATCAGCTCCTACTTTGGTCACCTTTATCAACTTCAAACTAGTTATTTCCTACAATAATTCAATTCTCAAATGTATAGGCAAAGTAGTTGCTCAAACAGCTCTATTTTTTGTGAAAATTATTTTGTTTCATCTAAAAGGATGATTAGGAGGTAAGAACTTACGACGGCAATCAAATCACGATTGCTTACCCCCTTTAGGAAGAGTGAAAGAATCTGTTAGTTTCGTGCAATATGGACTTGCAAGTCTACCCTACATACTCTAAATAGACAACATACTATACACAAGAAAGTCACTCATAGTCCTGTGAACCCTTAATTTTTCACCTTATACTATGTGTTTGAACCTTAAAAGCACTTAGGCTTGGTAAATAAACCTTCAAAAGTCAAAAACTCTCAAAATGGAAAAATCTAAATATTTCTTTTTGACATTTGAACCATTTTAAATCATCCAAGACTAAGCAATGAGTATAACACAACTGAAATAATGTAAAACGGATGAGAAACAAGCAAGAACGAGCAAAATGGGCGAAAGCGGGGCCCTCTGCAGCAACTCCGGCGAAATTCTAATTTTTTGCAATCCCACATCATATTTGAATAATTTCTATGCTTTAAACCTCCTCCTATATATAGAGGGCCTCCCCACACTTCAAAACACCAATGGCTAGAGCTTGAAAAGCGTTACTTCAAGCAAACCGCTTTGCATTTGCTCCTTGCTTCACAAAGCGAGCTGGGGGGTTTCTCATTGATTCCTACCCAATTAGTTTAAGGCTTTCTACCACCCGCCTATTTGAGATAATTCTCTTGCCCAAGGCTCATGTCCGCCACCCAAGGCTAGTCACCGCCCGCCGTCCGAGGCCAACTGCCGCCTGCCATCAATGCTAGTCGTTGCTTGTCATCCGTCATCCTAAGCTAGTCGCCGCCCACCAAAGCTAGTTGCCGCCTGCCATCTAAAGCCAACCATCGCCCGCCATTCGAGGTAAGCTTCTTTCCCCTTAATTTCCTTACATCTTTTAGTTAGTTAATTAAATTGATTCATCTAGGTTGTTAGCTAATCAATTTGGTAATCAAGTAAATTAATTAATTAACTCAATCCTCTTTTAATCAATCAATCAAAACATGATAAAATGGTTAGGCTAAACTAACCCCTTCGCAAGAAGGGAGAACTACATGGATTCTGATTCCCATTCAAAGGGATATGTAGGCATGCTTGGTTCAGGCATCGAATCCAATTAAAATTAACCAACTCTCCTCCCTATCACCTTCTTCACTTACTATTATTTTGTTTTCTTTTACTTTGTTATTAGGCTTAGTTTGGGGAATGTGTGACTTCCCTAGAACCCATAAGGGCTAGAGGAGGTATCCCCTAAGTTTGGATTTCATTGTAATATTAACTCTCTTTTATTTCAAATTCTAATTATTTATAAACTTTATAGGTTGAATGATCATGCATATTATAAATTGTTCATGCATTTTAATTGTTCATGAAATATATTTTAAGTCACTCTTATATTAATTGGCTAAACTTATTTTGTTAAATTAAACCGAAAACCTAGTCCTCGAATCCTCTTTGGTTTTGAGGCTAGTGATCTTTTTCTTTTGGGTAATAATTAGAGTCAAATGGGTTTTTTTAATTATATTTTCCTAAATAAAAGTAAATTAAGGTGGTGACTCCTAAAAACAATTTTCAAATCCATTAAAGATAAGCTTGAGGGCTTCCTCGTGAGTTCTTTCCCAAATGAGCATTTTGATTCCCTTTAGCGGATCAGACCAGTGCTCAGGCGAGGCCTCACAGTTGGCAACTCCGCTGGGGAATAACTTTCTTTTAATAAAAGGAAAAAATAAGTGGACTACTAATTGGTTTAAAAAGAGTTTGGCCTTTTAATATGATTGTGACTTTGCATGCATCACTTGCATAGGCTCTTTGCCATCCAACCTAGTTCTAGGTAAACAATGGATAGTGAGTAGCATCGAGTGGGTAACCCTCTTTGGGTCTATTCACTGATAGTGAAATCATCCACCCCACGATGAATCCTTTTATCCTTTCAAAGGTGTAACAAGTATGTACGTACTATTGGATCCACGAGAGGCTCTTTGACTCACACGTGGTTAGGTGTATTGCTGCTCTAGTGTGACAGGTACCTTGTACAAGCCACCCTTACCCTTTCATGTAATGAACTTAGATCCTAGCCCTAGGTTGTATGTACCATAATTAAAATCTTGCATCTTTGCATTTTCATGAAATGTTTTCCTTATGCATATCATGCATCCATATCGTATAACAAAACATGCATTCATCTTAAGTCTAGGTCAAACCTTAAACCGAAGAAGGGTTAAACATTCTTATCTCCATTCAAGCATCTCCCCCGTAAACACCTCACTGTAACCTCCATCCCATTCATCTTTGCCCCCATAAACTTAAAGCCATCACCCTAAACCTTACCCCTTTGCCTTAGCCTTTAACCTAAACACCAATACCCTAACCCTAAACCTTACCCCTTTACCTTAGCCTTTAACCTAAACACCAAGACCCTAACCCTAAAGCTTACTCCTTTACCTTAGCCTTTAACCTAAACACCAATACCCTAACCCTAAACCTTACCCCTTTACCTTAGCTTTTGACCTAAACACCAATACCCAGCCCTAAACCTAAAACCTCATTTCTCTAGTCTTGACCTCAAACACCTCTAACCTTAAACACTGTTACCTTAACCTTACCCAAAATGTCTTCACCCTAAATTGTAACCTAAAAACATCTGTACCCTCCTCTTACCCATACCTTGCCAACCTAGCCACCAGACACCGTCACCCAACATCCTTGGCCCATTACCTTCAAAACCAATCCATTACCCGCAGATTGACAGATGCCTATAGCCTATACCCCAAATCATCAAGACACTACCCTAAGCCTAATACCGTTGGCCCAACACACTACCCCAAGCTCAATACCTTTGACCCAACACAACATCCTTAAGCCCAACACCCGTGACCCATCACTCTTCAAAACTAGTCTATTACCCTTAAGCCTAATAACTTTGGCCCAACACACTACCTTAAACCCAATACCCTTAGTTCAGTCTACTATCCTAAGCCCAAAACATCTGCCCCATCATGCCTTAAGCCCAAAAAATGGTTGGCCCATAACACAATAAGGAAACCTTTTCTCTTAGGATCTGCATGCCTATACCTTCATCACCTATTCTGCTCCATACTCGTCGCTTACCTTGTTGCTTTGGTTTGAAGGTACTAATGGCCCACCTGCTTAATATGGCTTCCTTGACCGCACTTGTGACCAGAGTCTTTAAGAAGCAAGAAGAACATTTTTAGGCTATCCTAGCTGCTCAGCAAGCCTAATTTGAGGAATAAAGGCAATTCATCATTGAGGAAGTTCGAGCTATGATTAACCAAACCACCCTTAGCCATTCTAACCCAAACCTTATCTTGAACTAGACTAATCTGAGCTAAACCAACCCATATCTAAACTAAGGTGAGGAAGTTTTCTCTTATCCAGACACTAGATTGCTCATGGAGAAACTTGAAGTCATGGAAAGAACCATCAAATCCCTAAAGCACCACGATGATCTAATTGATTTGGATAGTTTAACCTTATTCCCTAATGCCAAGCTTCCTCCTAAATTTAAAATGCTTGAACTGGAGAGATTTGATGGAACCACTTGCCTCAAGATCCATCTAAAGATATATGTGGGGATAATGAAACCTTTAGGAGTTAGCGATGAGCTCCTTGCTCAACTGTTCCAACAATCATTAACCAATATTACTAAGAAATGGTTCCTTTCACTAGACAAGAGCAAGAAAAGGACATGAGATGATATTTTTTGTGCCTTTGTTGAGCAATATCATTATAATAGTGAAGTGGATGTCACTAGACATGACTTGGAAACTACGAAGCAGCTTCCAAAGGAGTCTTTCATCATATTCCTTACAAGGTGGAGGGCTAAAGCTGCCTAAATGGTAAATAGACCAACAGAGTAAGAACAAGTGGACATCCTTGTTAAGAATCTACTTCCAACGTACCAAACCCACTTGTTAACCTAATACCTACCCACTTTAAAGGCTTTAATTGCAACTGCATCAAAGGTTGAAGATTGCATCCAAAGTACATCATTTTAACCTGAATTCCTCATCGTCAACTCGAACAGTGATGAAGAATCCAAACTCAATTCAACCCCACCTTACCTTAGCCCTAAGTGGTATGACATGGAAGAGTTCAAGTTCGACTAATCTGACCTGTCTGAGATTAAAATCCAAGTTTGAGTTTGAGTCTGAGTCTAAATGTCAAAATTTAGGTCTAAATTCAAGTCTGTGTCTATCATTTTATTCTATTTTTATGTATTTTTTTGACAATCATGTCAGTCTCCTTTTGTTATCCTGTAATAAATTTTTCCATTGTAATAAAACATTCACATTTTTTTTAATTATTAATGCACTTGTCTAAACATGGATGAGCTTTGGAAAAAAAAAAAAAAGAGAAAAGGGAGGAAAAGAGAAATAAACATCAATTAAATCCACCACAATTGAGGTGCCATCAATAATTGCTTTGCCAACTCCTAACCAAAGAAGGTCAACAAATAGACCTCTCATCAAATATTTAAAGCACAAAATCAAATGATACACCTCAATAAAGGGTACTAAGCTCTTTAAATCCAAAATTCAAATGTTAAAGCCCCTCAAAGTGAAGAAAAGCAATAAATCATGGTGGAATGTTTTCTCCCAAACTTCATTAATCTAAGCTTGCTAAGTTGAAAACCCGAAAAGGGTGGCTTTGGTTAGAGCAAAAGAAGAGAGAGAGAGAGAGAGAAAGCTTATCCTATCATCTTTCTTCATATCATTGAAAGTTTTTCAAATCATCTTTACTCAATCCGTCTCGTCTCATGTCTTCAAAGTCATCCTTCCTCACTAGCTTGCTCATTCTCTAAAGTGATATTGTCTTCTACACCCTTATCTTATAGTGGGGACATGTCTTTTTAGGTCGTCATCATCTAATGTTAATCCGTCTCGTCATTTAGCTCAAAGAGCTTTGACATATTCTCTCACATTGTCAGTTTATCATGTTCCTATCTCTCATTGGGAGCAAAATCCCTAAGTTGTCTTTTCTCATCAGTCCTTCAGCCACTCCTTAGGCACCTCCTTTCAGCCAGTTTGTCATTCATGTTCACGCCAATAAAGTGTCACCCTAAATTTCTCTTCAATCTCAAAATGACAAGATTATCTTGGCTTGTTCTTTTCCATGAATCATGCTATAGATAGCAAAATCATACAACCTCCCTGATCCTTTTCAAAATTTCTAACCTGCCTTTGAACCATGCCCCAACTTCAAAATATACCCTTCCATCTTTTCAAGTTTAAGCCTCATATCATCCTTTTCTAGGCAAAGTCTCATCATCTTCTAAGGGCCAAGCTTATATATAGATCCAAAGATCCTAAGTCTTTTAAGAATCATCATCCTTAAAGCTAGCTTGCTCTAGCATGACCAAAATCAAATAATGTCTTGTAAAGCTTAAGAAAGGCATGAACCACTCAAGCCATTCCATGTCTCATTCGCAAAATTTCATCATCCTTGAAAAGACTAAGCCTCTTTGGCAAATTACAACTGAGTCAAAGTCTGCCAACCATCCAATGGGCATTGAAAATCTGATATAACCATGACAAAAGGGCAAACCCTCATCTATGAGCCTGCAACCAAAACCCTTACCACCATACCTAAGCCAAAGCCGACCATCCAAAGCACCCTTATGGAAAAAAGCCCAAGCTAACAAGGCTTTTTTACCAAAAGCCTTCAAGCCTCCAAGCCTAGCTTTCACCATGAAGCCCAAACTAAAAAGACTTCACCATAAAGCCCAAACCCAAAAATTCTTTATCATGAAACCCAAACCATGAAGCCCAAACTAAGAAGCCTAAGCCTACCTTTCACCATTCACAAAAGACCATACTCTCCTCCAAAGCCAAATTTGACCAAACCTTACCTAACTAATTTCCTAGCTTGACCTATACTCTAAGCCAGACCCGACCAAGCTTAAGGCAGAACTTGATCGAGCCTTCCAAATGAACTCCCCAAAGGATGCAACCTAACTAAGCCAAAGTCTTAGACCTGACTAAGCCTTCCACATGAACTTCTACAAGGACAACACCTATAAGTTGACCTTCCCCAAACCTTCCAATCTAATCATCCCCAAAAACCTGACCTTCCTGATCTAACTCTCTAATTCAGCCTCTTCCCCAAAGTCATACCTACTTAAACCTATCTAAACTGAACAGCTCGATCTATTCTAAGACCATACCTTACTTCTTCCTAGGCTAAACTCATAGCCATTAACAAGCCAATCTCATACCTGACATGCCCATCTTTACCTCTAAGTTAGCCGATCAACTAAAAACCAAATGACCAAACCATTTTCCTCTATCATTCTAAAGTTGGGGCACATCCCTTCCAACTATTCACCTTTTTGAAATAAGGGCATCTTTCTCCCAAAGATCAACACTTTTATATCAGGTTGACCCTTCACAGGTTCAAGGTATTAGATCATTGCATAATCATCTAGCATTTTTGTGTTGAATAGGATCATCACTTTTTATTCCTACTAGAAAGGACCACTACTATTCCTACCAGATAGGACAATTACCTTTACCATTCCTACTAGACAGGATGGTTATCTTTTCTTGATCCTACCAAACAAGATCATCACTTTCATTCCTACCAGAAAGGACCACTACTATTCCTACAAGACAGGATAGTTATCTTTACCATTCTTACCAAATAGGATGGTCATCTTTTCTTGATCCTATAAGACAGGATCATCACTTTCATTTCTACTAGAAAGGACCACTACTATTCCTACTAGATAGGACAATTATCTTTTCCATTCCTACCAAACAAGATGGTCATCTCTTCTTGATCTTACCGGACAGGATCATCACTTTTCATTCCTATAAGACAAGAACTGTCGTTTTCTTCCTAATGCTCCCAAATATACCGGGAGTATCCTCTTCATTTCAAAGTTCACAGTTATCAAAATTTTCTATTGCTTCCAAATATACTGGGAGCATCCACTTCGCTTCCAAATATACCGAGGGCATCCTTTTCATTTCACACTTATCAAAATCCTCTTCGCTCCCAAATACATTGGGGGCATCCACTTGGCTTCCAAATATATTGAAGGCATCCTTATTAGAATTTCTTGCCACTCGCAAATATATTGGGAGCATCCACTTCGCTTCTAAATATATTGGGGGCATCCTTGCCGCTTCTAAATATACCGGGGGCATCCTCGCCGCTTCCAAATATACCGGGGGCATCCTCTTTGCTTCCAAATATATCAGGGGCATCCTCTTCATTTCACAATTATCAAAATTTCTTGCTGCTTTCAAATATACTAGGAGCATCCACTTCACTTTCGTATATACCAGGGGCATCCTCACTGCTTCCAAATATACCGGAGGCATCCTCTTCGCTTCTAAATATACTGGGGGCATCCTCTTCATTTCACACTATTAGAATTCCTTGTTGCTTCCAAATATACTGGGGGCATCCTCTCCATCATCTTCATCCTCAAGTTCAGTATCATCAGAATCGCCTTTTAGATAAAGACAATTCTGATAAGGGGGCAGCTGTGAACCCTTAATTTTGCACCTTCCAGTATATGTTTGAACCTTAAAAGCACTTAGGCTCGGTAAACAAACCTTCAAAAGTAAAAAACTCTCAAAACAAAAAAGTCAAAATATTTATTTTTGACATTTGAACCATTTTAAATCATCTGGGATTGAGTAACAAGTATAATGCAATTGAAATCGTGTAAAACGAATGAGAAATGAGCAAAAACGGGCGAAAATGGGCGAAATGGGCGAAAGTGAGGCCCGTTACCGCAGAGGCCTGCTCTGCGGCACTGCTGCAAAGCCCTCTGTAGAACCGCAAAGGGCTATATGGCACTACCACAAAGACCTCTATAGCGCCGCAAAGCCCTCTGTAGTAACTCCAATGAAATTTTGAATTTTTGCAATCCCCATCATATTTGAATAATTTCTATGCTCTAAACCTCCTCCTATATATAGAAGGCCTCCCCACAATTCAAAACACCAATGGCTAGAGCTTGAAAAGCATTACTTCAAGCAAATCGCTTTGCATTTGCTCCTTGCTTCACAAAGCTAATTGAGGGGTTTCTCCCTGATTCCTACCTGACTAGTTTAAGGCTTTCCATTGCCCGCTTGTTTAAGGTAAGTCTCTTGCCCAAGGCTCGTGTCCGCCACTCAAGGCTATCCACCGCCCACCGTCCAAGGCCAACTGCCGCCTGCCATCCAATCTTAGCCGTTGCTTGTCATCCACCATCATAAGCTAGCTACCGCCCACCAAAGCAAGTTGTCGCTTGTCGTCTAAAGCCAGCCACCGCCCACCATTCAAGGTAAGCTTCTTTTCCCTTAATTTCCTTACATCTTTTAGTTAGTTAATTAAATTGATTCATCTAGGTTGTTATCTAATCAATTTGGTAATCAAGTAAATTAATTAATTAACTCAATCCTCTTTTAATCAATCAATCAAAACATGATAAAATGGTTAGGCTAAACTAACCCCTTCGCAAGAAGGGAGACCTGCGTGGATTCTGATTCCCATTCAAAGGGATACGTAGGCATGCTTGGTTCAGGCATCGAATCTAATTAAAATTAACCAACTCTCCTCCCTATCACCTTCTTCACTTACTATTATTTTGTTTTCTTTTACTTTGTTATTAGGCTTAGTTTGGGGAATGTGTGACTTCCCTAGAATCCATAAGGGCTAAAGGAGGTATCCCTTAAGTTTGGATTTCATTGTAATATTAACTCTCTTTTATTTCAAATTCTAATTATGTATAAACTTTATAGGTTGAATGATCATGCATATTATAAATTGTTCATGCATTTTAATTGTTCATGAAATATATTTTAAGTCACTCTTATATTAATTGGCCAAACTTATTTTGTTAAATTAAACTGAAAACCTAGTTCCTGAATCTTTTTTGGTTTCGAGGCTAGTGATTTTTTTCCTTTGGGTAATAATTAGAGTCAAATGGGTTTTTTTCCTTATATTTTCCCAAATAAAAATAAATTAAGGTGGTGACTCCTAAAAATAATTTTAAAATCTATCAAAGATAAGCTTGAGGGCTTCCTCATGAGTTCTTTCCCAAATAAGCATTTCGATTCCCTTTAGCAGATCAGACCGGTGCTCAGGAGAGGCCTCACAAGTCCACATCAAAGTAGCTCACATCTAAAAATTATGCTTTATAGACACATCATATGTTTCAACACCTATATCCCACAACCATAGCTATTCTATAATCAGAAGCTGCAAAAATATATCCAATTTTTATTTTAGATTATTTGATCCAGGAACTATTATAGACAGGAACATGTACTCCTTCTTCATACACATCCTTGGAGGCAGATTATATAGCATCACTATAATTGGCCACGATGAGTATTGTTGTCTAGATTGTCCAAAAGGTTGGAAGCCATTAGTGTACAAGCCTAAACGGACATTGTGAATTTCAGAAGAAAAATCTGGATTCACCCGATTGAAATGCTTCCATGCTATAAAATTTGAGCAGTATCACATCACCCTATCTTCCTTTGCATGTTCCGCATGCCATCTCATATGCTTTGTAGTTGCCTCAGACGCATACAATCTTTGTAACCTCGGAGACAGAGGGAAGTAAAACATGATCTTATATAGAATATTTTTTTTTCGATGGACATACACCCCTACATCTTGGTTTATATGTTGGCCAATCACAAAACTTACATGCAATTAGATTACCGTCTTCACCCTAATAAAGCATGCAATTGTTCTTACAATAATCAATTTTCTCAACTGGAAGGCCCAAACCTTGCATTAACTTCTTGGTGCTGTAGAAACTATTAATATCTACAGGCAATGACTTGTTGTACCATTGCAATATCTCATCATAACACCTTTTAGATAGATGGTGTTCTGACTTGATATTTAGAAGTCGTGCCACAGTAGATAGTTTAGACTGTTTCTCACAGCCAATCCATAATTCTTTGTTAGCTGCCTCTAACAAGTCATACAGTTTATAAGCGGTCAGATTTGGAGCTTCCTCCATTCAATCCCAATCAAAATTCAGGCCAGTGGCATCCATTAACATATTATGGTATGTAGTTGGAGGACAACTGTTAACTGCCTACTTCTACCATGGTTGAAGATCCAAACCCACTGACTTCACCATGCAAATAGCATTCATAATACCCTGGTACAAAACCCTTCTTTAGAATATGCAACTTGACAGTATCTGGCTCAAGGAAATTTCAATTTTGACATTTCTTATGGTTACAAGGACATCGAATACTAGTCCCACTCATGCACTATGGCTAAGATATTGCGAATTGCATGAATTGGTCTAAACCCTCCAAGAATTTTGGATTCAAACACCCATCAGTAAGGCTAGCATACATCCAATACCTATTGGTCCTCATAATTATTCCTTGTACATTTAACAGTATTAATTTATTTTTTATATCACACAAACAAAATTACATTTAAACTTATATGTTTGGTTATAATTTTAATTAAGTTCGCAACATCTAATTCTACATCCTTAAATCTCCCTCCCTATAAGGTGAGAACCAAACCCATTTAGACACTCATTGTTGCTGTTACTGTACGTAACTGTTACTGTTACATTTTACACTCATACATTTGCTGAAATTTCGGCAGTATCTCCCAATAGTTCTCCTAGTGCACTACATTTGAAAAAATTCACATAATCAGGACATTATTTCAATGTGCACTAAGAGAACATGGTAGAAGATAGTACCGAAATTTCAGACATTTGTATGAAATAAGAATATACACAGACAGTTACACAGACAACGAGTTCTCTAAACTACACAATTTGGACAATTCCATACTCTCTCACCATCTAATGAGCAAGACATCAAACGAGATCTATGGCTAATCCTAAATATGTTAATAATTTTAATTAATAATATTTTTAGACATTTGATTGTAAAAGTTCAAAAATAAAATTAAAATCATTTAAATTCATTCAATAACAAAATGGTATAGATTTGCCGTGCAAATAACAATTGCAACATCACAACATAAGAACATATAATCAAAATTAACAAAATAAATTCATAATATAAATGCAAAATGTTGCTAAATACGATACTAATTCATGGATACATTATACTTTTTTTCCATTTTTTTATCGTATCATAATTTTAAACATATATATTATTACTTAATAATAAAGATATTAATATTATATTAGATATTTTTTATATCATTTAGGAAAAATTTTAATTAAAATTCTTCTTAATCATTTTAATTTTGAATATTCAAATTTTAATTATTTGTTAGCAATAATTAAGCCATTATGCATTATTATATTTTATAGAATATTTTTCCTTTAAGAGGATATTTGTCCATTTTTTTAAAATCTTATGAAATGTATTTAAAATATAATTTTTAATGGCAAATTTTTAATTTATTATTTTCTTTTTAATTTTCATCGAAATACTTTTACTCTTCACTATTTGCAATTTCTTATTTTTTTGTATTTTATAAAATACATTATATTTCAATTTTTGGTAGCATATTTGCGAATTTTTTTAATGAATGAGAATTTTTAGTATGTTATGAAATTCATAAAAAATAAATTTCACTTTTTATGGCATGATTATTTTCTTTTTATTTTTCGTTGAAATATTTTTACTCCTAACTATTTGCAATTTCTTATTTTTTTGTATTTTATAAAATGCATTTATATTTCAATTTTTTGTAACATATTTGTGGATTTTTTTTAATTTTTTAATGTGATGAGAATTTTTGGTATTTCATGAAATTCATAAAAAATAAATTTTACTTTTTATGGAATGATTAAACATAAATTTATGGTTCATTTTGTCAGTATTATTAACGGATTTATTTAAATAAAACCAAAATTACGTCACATATATATACATCTATAAATTCACATTAACTTAACAATATAATTAAAAATTACATTACAATACACAAATCAATCACAAATTACAAATTCACATCACAACATTTATTTTTTCATATACATTTACAAATAAATATGACAAACTACAAATTATACATGAGATAATTAAAAGAACATTATATTCCAAATTATTATATCTATATATTAGTATAAATAAATTAAATTATAGTACGGACTTATTGAAGCGAGAATCCGACTTATATTATTTCCCTATACGTCAATTATCTAAAACAAAATTAAAATTCTATTAATAAAACTAAGATAATTAAAATAATTACTAACATAATTTAATAAAATAATTTCACCATATTTAATACTATCATAAATTTATAAAAAATTTATTAAGCTTAAAAATATAAATATCTTAAATTAAAAAATTTATTAGCATATATATATATATATATATATATATATATATATATAATATATATACATATTTACACAGTACGTAAATATGTATATATACAGTGTATATATGTACATATATACACTGATTGTGTATATACACATACACACAATATATATATATATATATATCCCAAATCAATATATAGATATATATATACAAATCCCAAATCAATCTAAACAATCTAAACAAATTAACAAATTTTCAACAAAATCAATCTAAAACAAAATTCAAAAATCTAAATAAAAATTCAATTAAAATCATATTCAATAATAAGGTAATCATCTAAATACTGGTGGAAAAATAAAATCTCTGGTGAGGGATGAATGCAGGTCAGTATACGAGAGGGCGGCAGAGAGTAATGGCAGCGGAGAAGAAGAAGAAGAAGAAGAAAAGGAAGAGAGAAAAAAGAAGTTCAACAACTTATATTTCATTATTACAGACGGATTACCGACAGATAGTACCACGTTGATTAAAAAATCTGTCAGTAAAAGGCTAAAGGCGGTAAAACGCATGCCTATTTTTCACTTCCGTCGGTATTCCATTAGCATTATTTAGAATTTACTGATAGATTATTGACAGAAAGCCTACTGCCATTTGGCATTTTGTTAGTAAATATTTTGACTTTTGCCCTTATTTTTCAATACGGTCGGTATTTCATCAGTATATGGTTAAATTTACTGACAGAATGCCTACTGCAGTAAATAATTTCATTCATAATCTATTAATAAATGTCTTAATTGCGGCCAAAATATTCCCGCATATCCTTTACCGTCTGTAATTGGTCACTAAACCGTCAGTAAAATTTGGTCACTGTCCGTTAGTATATTGTGTCCGTATTCTGTCAGTAATCTTGCTTTTTCATCAGTAAATGGTCAATAAAGAGACAAACATTACTGGAAAGTGTTCTGTGAGTATTCTATCAGTATTCATTCAGTATTTAGTTACTAATTTTAGTCCGTCGCTAATTTTCGTTAGTAAATCGTTAGATTTTTGTAGTGGAATTTTTGACCAAAATTGGGTGAAGTGAAATTTTAAAATGTTTGAAATTTCACCCCATCACCTTCCTTCTACTGCGTTTGGCTCCGCCATTCCTTCATCAGGAACAGCTAGAATCAGCCCTAAACTTTCTCTTATCAGTGCTTACTCTGGATGGCATACGGTGGAGCTCCGATGGTCATTTGTCTCATCACTTCTACCCATAAACTCACCGGTACCTTTCCTTCCTGCTGGTGGTGTGCGTGATTGCCAATGGTGGATAGACAATAATGGGCTGCTGTATAGTCTCTCTCTCTCTCATGAGCACCAGCTAATTGGTTTAATAATGGTGGATTAAACATAGGTTTCCACTAGATATGGTGATGGAATGTATCTAGGATGAATGGACATTGTTTGCCCTTATGCATCAAGAAGGGGGGTTGAATTGATGAGAAATTAAAAATTTTAGATAGAAAGGAAATAGGGAAAGAGAATGAACACAATCGATTTTATAGTAGTTTGGGTATTAACAAACCCTACGTCCACTCCCCAATCTCAATTAGGAATTCTACTACTAATTGATACTGACAAGGTGTTTCAAGCTCACTCCAAACTTACAATGTGTATCAATGGCTCACATATAACCCTTTCAAGTGTTTCCCTTAGGCTCACACTCAAACCTATACAAGAGTTTTCTAATGGGTCACTCTTAACCCAATATTTGTGTTTTCGAGGCTAACACTCAACCTTACTTAAGCAATCAATGCTTTTACAATAATCAAATAATAACAATAAGAGATTAAGATATGAGATTTGAAATTGCACAGATTTAGCTCTCAATAGATGTTATAATATTTGTTAGGATATTTGAAAAAGGTATTTATATGATTTTATTCTTCAAATTCATATTAGAAATAGTATGAAATTAATGATTTTATGACAGCTTTAAGACTTGCTTTAAATTTGCATTTTGACCAAAGTTGCGATCATTACCACAATTTCACAGTTGTATTTTCATGGTTGTGATGTCCAAATTTGACAATGGCTAGTGAAATGTGGCTTTTATTTGCTAGCTCCTTTATATGTCTGTTGCAACATTTGAATCCAATATGAAAGTCGTGCTCGTGACTACTATTTCACAATCGAGAATTCCATAATGCGCCTATAGTCATGGTTGCGAATGATGTTGCGATTCGCTCTATAAGAATTTTGAATTAATAGGCTTCTGAAGATCTTAGTCGTGATAACATGGTCGCGATCACAATTTAGTGGTCATGGTCGTGATTGTTGCATAATGGTTGCGACTCAGAAGCTAAGCAACATACTTAGGGAGATTTCAATCTTCTTTCTAATTCAATCAAATAAGCAAGTTATGATCTACAAAATAATCACTTAAACAAACATTAGATAGCATTCAATTTGATTGGCAATATCAAAATAGAATTGACTAAGTTTTGAAACAACTTAGGTCAACAATCTCCCCCTTTTTGATTTTGACAATCAAATTGAATTTAAATATAAAATAACTTGGAATTAAATTGAATTGAGATTACTTCCCCTCAATTGATGCAAAGATAAACATATTTAAAAAATAAACATATTATATATATTTCTCCCTTTAACATATTCTCCCCTTTTACCTTTAATATATTTGTTTTATATTTAAGTTCTTATAAAATTTTCTCCCCCTTTGGCAATATCAAAAAGGAATGAATGAAAATAAATAGATAAAAGCTAAACAAGAGTAAATTAAAGAAAATATATAATTGCATTTAATTAATTTCTTGATATTAAAATTGCTAAAAGAAATGCACAAAAAATATAAAAAAAAAATTTAAGATTCATTTCCTCCATTTTTAGGTTCTTCTTCTTCTTCTTCATGAGTTTCCTCCTCATGTAACTCTTCCTCTTCTTCACTAAATTGCCAATCTTGGAGGTTACATTGAGGGAGATCCATTTGCATATCAAAGATATCTTGGTGAACATGGTCTAAGAGGGATAGTCTCCTCAAGATGATAGTCTCCTCAAGACTTTTTGAAGAAGTCTATTTATTTCATTTTGAGGTTAAGAAGGAGGGACAATGGGGGCAATTTGAGGTTCTTCTTCCCTTACTTGGCTAGATTCAACAATCACCACTCTTGATCTTTTCCTAGCCCTTGTTTGAAGCCCAATTTCTCAAAATAGATACTCATACTTCCCTTCTTGTTCTTTCAATGCCTTTGCATTGATCATATATTGGAAATCAATGAGGGATTTTTTAATAGGATGTTAGAGAATGGCTTTGTTGGGTGGAATATAAGCCCCAACATGTTTTGCAATGGTTATGATGTGGGAAGAAAGTAGAATTGTACCTTTTTTAGTGGAGAAGAGATGAAGGAAATGATCAACAAGGAATCAAGCGGTTTGAATGCTCTTTCCTTTCACAAGACCATAAAGGAAGAAAAGATCTCTTTGGGAAACCTTCTCATTACCATCTCCTCTAGCATTTATGGTGAGGGTGACGATCCTTTGGAGAACCCAAATGGAAAGTGTTTTGATGTGTTTTACAAGGGAGGATTTTGGATAGAATTTTGGTTTAATGGAATTTTTAGTCCAAAAAGTGTTTAGTTTAAGGGCAAAATCATTGATGGTGTAGACTCCTTTGGTTTGAAGCCCAAAAATATTGGCAAGATCTTAGAGTGAAAGCTCATAGAGTTTGCCAAAGAATCAAAAGTCGATGGCATAATGGCCACGAGTATATGAAGCTTTTTGTGTACAATTAGGGTGGCAAGAAATTCCTTAGTTAATTCATCATACCCCTCATCATCAATGAAGATAAATTTCCTCCACTCTAGATTTTAAGGTAGCCAATAATGCTATCCTCAATACCTAAGGTTTTAAGACAAATAAGGCTTGGTATTTTGGTGGGTAGAATGGTTTTTTCTTGGATTCTAAGGAAATTTTGTTTTTCTTCTTATGTAATTCTCTTCATGAGTTCAAGGGGAGAGGGTTGTTGAGAGGTTTGGACTTCTTTCCTTTTTCTAGATGGTCTTCTAAAAGCCATTGATGGAGAAGTGTTTGAAAATAGGAAGAAAAGCTTTAAAATGAGAGGAGAGTAGTAGAATTTTAAGTAGGAAATAGTTTGGAGAGTTAGAAGATAAGTAAAATTGAAATAGTGGGGTATTTATAGGTTAAAATAAGGTTAAAAATGGTCATAAAATGGCTATATTTGCATTGAATTCAATTTGCCCTTTGAAAAATAGTTAGATTTTTAAAAGCTATCAAACTCTGAATCATCACTGTAAATTTTCAAAATTTCAAAAGTCGCATTCACGATTTACAGATCGCGAGCAAGACTAAGGGTGCTAAAAGGTAACAGCTAAAATTTTGAATTTTGCGATTGCAATTCACTTGTAGCGACCACAAATTTTGAAATATCAAAAATTTTTTAAAACATTTGATGAAAGATGTATGCAATGCAATTAGCATTATAACTCAATATCAAAATAGATGCAATCATATATTTAACTAGCTATGTTATAACAAATCATTGAAAATAAATTCAAGCAATTTGGATCAAATATACCAAAAGGCAACCATAAAGCAACCAATATGCAACCAAAAATCAAAAACGTTGCACAAAGTGAAAAGCTTAATTTTAATTGAATTAAGAGTCACTTCAATTCAAGATTAAATATTAACATAAAATATGAATAATAATTTCACAAAATGTATAAAATTTTGATGTATATGAAAAACTTTATGTGGTTTTAAAAATCTAAGGTAATGAACTCCCATCAAGCATACCAATTTCCCTTTTTATGAAATTTAATCTTTCTTCATTTAAGGGTTTTATGAAAATATTAGCAAGTTGGTTAGTTGTATCAATAAATTTTAATACAACATCACTGTTTTGCATATGATCTCTTAAAAAATGATGCCTAAAGTCTATATGCTTACTCCTAGAATGTTGGATGGGATTTTTGGAAAGATTTATGGCACTTATGTTTTCATAATTGATGGGAATGTGATCAATCACTTGACTGTAGTCCTTGAGTTATTGTTTCATCTAAAGAACTTAAGTCTAACAACAACCCGCCGCCACATATTTTGCTTCGATAGTGGACATAGTAATCGAAACTTATTTCTTGCTAAACCATGAAACTAAACATTCACTAAGAAAATGACAAGTTTTGGAAATGCTTTTTCTATCAAGTAAACTACTGGCATAATCTATATTCGAAAAACCAATTATTGTAAAAGATGAGTTTTTAGGATACCATAGCCCTAAATGCATTGTGCCTTGTAAATATTTTAAAATTCTTTTAATGGCATGCAAATGAGATTCTTTAGGATAGGATTGAAAGCGTGCACATAGATAAACACTATACATCATATCGAGTCTAGATGTCGTAAGGTAAAGAAGAGAACCAATCATACCTCTATATTTCTTCTTATTTATTGGCTTACCCTATTCATCTTTGTCAAGCTTAGTTGATGTGCTCATTGGAGTTTTCCTACTTTTGCAATCATCCATGCCAAACTTCTTAAGAAGCTCCTTTGTATACTTGGATTGGTTGATGAAGATACCATCTTTGCATTGTTTGATTTGTAGTCCTAGGAAGAACTTGAGCTCACCCATCATACTCATCTCAAATTCCCTAGTCATACACTTGGCAAATTCTTCACAAATATGTTCATTAGTAGCACCAAATACAATATTATCAACATAAATTTGAACAATTAAAGTGTCATTTTTGTGCCATTTTACAAAAAGTGTTGTGTCAACCTTACCCTTAACAAAATCATTTTTCAAAAGAAATGTACTTAGCCTTTCATACCAAGCTCTAAGAGCTTATTTCAAATCATAAAAGGCCTTAGTTAATTTAAAAATATGATTAGAAAGTTCATGATGTTCAAAGCCTGAAGGTTGCTCAACATAAACTTCTTCCTCAATAAATCCATTTAAGAAAGCACTTTTATCATCTATTTGAAAGAGTTTAAAATCCATATGACATGCATATGAAAGAAAAATTCTAATAGCCTCTAATCTTGCTACCGAAGCAAAAGTTTCATCATAATCAATGCCTTCCTCTTGGTTGTATCCTTTGGAAACCAATCTAGCATTATTTCTAGTAATGAAGCCTTAGTCATCTAACTTGTTTCTATAAACCCACTTATATCGAATAATGGGATGATTTTTGGGTTTACGAACAAGTTCCCAAACTTTGTTTCTCTCAAATTGGTTGAGTTTCTCTTGCATAGCAATTACCCAACTCTCATCATTAAGAGCCTCATCAATAGTCCTAGGCTCAATTTGAGAAACAAATGTAAGATTATTATCTAAGGCCTTAAAATGAGATCAGGTACTTACACCTTTTGATGGATTACTTATGATTTGCTCCTTGGGGTGATTCTTAGGGTGTCTCCACTCCTTAGGTAGTTCTTAAACATCTTCCTCTTGTGGATTTGATTGATCCTTATGATCTTATTGGTTTTCCATTTGGTCTTTAACTTCCTTTGGAGTCTCATCTTTATTCAATCTAAGCTTTTCAAATTCACCTTCAAGATCATCAAGAACACTATCTTTTCCATGATCAAGTTTACTAGATTCATCAAATACAACATTCATAGATACTTTAATTACCATAGTCTTTTTGTTAAAGACTATAAGCTTTATTAGTGGTGGAATATCCTAGGAAAATGCCTTCATCGGTTTTAGAAGCAAATTTTCCAAGGTTATCCTTGGTATTTAATATGTAGCACTTGCAACTAAAAACTCTTAGATATGAAATCTTGGGTTTTCTTCCATTCCATAACTCATAAGAGGTTTTATTCAAAATGAGTCTTTTAAAAAACTCTATTTGAAATGTAACATGACTATTAACGACCTCCGCATAAAAATAAGTTGGTAAACCATATTCATTAAGCGTGGTTCTATCCATTTCAATTAAGATTCTATTTTTCCTTTGTACAACACCATTTTGTTGAGGTGTTTTAGGAGATGAAAAATTATGTGAAATTCCATGTTCAATGCAAAAATTTTCAAAAAATTCATTTTCAAATTCTTTTCCATGATCACTTCTAATTTTGGAAATGAAATAGCCTTTCTCATCTTGAACTCTTTTTGCAAAACTTTTAAATGCAACAAAAGCATTATTCTTATGAGTCAAGAAACTAACCCAAGTAAATCTAGAATAATCATCAATAAGTACATAGGCATACATTTATCCACCTAAACTAGCAACTCTATTAGGTCCAAACAAATCCATATGAATAAGTTGAAGGGGTCTATAAGTACTTAAAATATTTTTTAATTTGTAGGATGATTTGTGTTGCTTTCCCATTTGATAAGGTCCATATGTCTTGTCCTTTAAGAATTTGATCTTTGGAAGTCCTTCAACAAGCTCATCCTTGCAAAGACTATAAAGAAGCTCCATGCTTGCATGTTAAAGCATTTTATGCTAAAGCCAAGATTCATTGCTAATAAACATGAAACACTTGACATCTTGGTTAGCTAAATCATCAAAGTCAATCATGTAGGTATTTCCTTCCCTTTCACCCTTAAACACTACATTATCATTAGCCAAAGTGATGACAATAAATGCTTTAGAGTTAAAGATGATCTTATTATCTTTGTCACATAATTGGCATACATTTAGCAAGTTGAATCTTAAACCATCAACTAAAAGAACATTTTCAATAAGAGAATGATTGTCCTTACCAATGGTACTAATGCCAACTATCTTACCTTTGGCATTATTACCAAATGTGATTTTCCCACCTCTCTTTTCTTTCAAATTTGCGAAGAGATTTGAATTTTTGGTCATGTGTCTTGAACATCCACTATCTACATGCCATTTGTTTTCCTTGATAGTGGATTTGAGACACACCTACAAGAAAAGATTAATCATCTTGTTTTAGGTACCCAAATATATTTGGGTCCTTAGGGGTTAGCCTTGGAAGTATCCTCAAGCTTGAGTTGAGCCTTCCTTATATAACAAAATAAATTTATATGACCATTTTTCATACAATAATGGCATTTGAGTTTAGACTTGAAAGTTCTTTTAGATTTTCCCATTTTGAAATTTTGGTCTTATCACAACATTATGACACGAATGCATACATGATCAAGTGTTATGTTGTGATTGTGAGTACCTTTGAGCATGCCTTTTTTGATACATAAATGCATGGTTAACTCTTTAAGGCTTAGCTGTTGAGTTTAGAGCAACCTTTTCAGTCCTTTTAGGACTTGGAGGTTAAGTGTGTGTTTTCACTTCCTTGTTAATTACCTTAATGCTAGAGGTTTAAGGAGTTGTAGCCTTTATGAACATAATGGGAGAGGATGTGGGTGGAGATGAGCTATCAAAGCCAAGACCATCTCTCACAAGAGGTGGCCTTTGTGATACAATAAGAGTATCAAAGGCTTCTTTTCGTTTATGAAATTTTGAGAATAAGTTTCTTAATTCTTCAACCTCAATTTTCAAAGCGTTGTTTTCTTTATATAAAGAATTAAAAGAGGAGGTTTTAAAAGTGATTTCCTCCATTCGGCTTTTTTAAACTAACATTGGAGGTTTTCAAGCTTAAAACAAGTTTTTCTAATTCTTTAAAATTCTCCTCCAACTTAGAATGCTTTTCCTTAAAAAATTTCATTTTTGATTTATACTTTTTGCATTTTAAATTCATAGCTTTAATTAGTTCATCCTCATCATGCATATCATCATCAATATCATCACAAGATTGAGAGTTAGAGCTTACCTCATTTGATGAGTCCTCTAAGGCCATGAAACATAAGTTTGCAACATCCTCCTCCTCTTCATCACTTGAGGAGTCATCATCCCATGTTGCTTTGAAACCCCTCTTCTTCTTCTCCTTGTCCTATTTTTTTTTCTTCTTGATGGTGGGACATTCCATTTTTATATGACCTTGTTTGCCACATTCATAGCAAGTAACATCATTCTTCTTTTCCTTGCTTGAGTTAGAGTTGTAATTTGATGATGATCTCTTAAAGGGCCTCTTTTCTTTCTTTCTTCTCTTGATGATGTCCTTGACCCTTTTTTAGAGCATACCAAGTTCATCATCATCATCATCTTCGTTTTCCTCTAAATTGCTTGAGCTCTCACATTCCTTTTTGTTTTTAAGGGAGGATTTGAGACCTAAGGATTTCTTTTTCTCCTTCTCTTGATTCTCTTCTTTCTCTAACAATAGAGACATTTCTTTGGTAAGGAGTTTTCCAATGAGGATATTGGTAGGAACCTTTCCAAGATCCTCATTAGCTTCTTTTATGCCAGCAATTCTAGCTTTATAGTCTTTCCTTGGGAGAGTTTTGACAATCTTGTAGTTTATATCATTCAAGGTGTATATTTTGCCCAATTTCTTCATATTAGTGATAAGGGCTAGAAGCTTATTTGTCATGTTAGTGACACTTTCATAGGGTTTCATCTTGACGAGCTCATATTCAGTTGTGTACAATTGAATCTTTTTAGCCTTGATTTGCTGAGTTCCTTTATGGTAATTTTGTAAGGATATCTAAATGCTAAATGCACTTGAACAACATTGGACTTTACCACATTCTTCTATTGAGAGTGCACTAAGAAGAATTACTATGGCTCTTTTATTTTTACCATTGGCTTTTCTTTGTGCCTCCACCCATTCTTCTCTAGGAACTAATTTTTCAACACCATCAACTATTTTTTGATGGAGGTTTCCATTCTTTAATTATGCAATCTCATACATCAATGAGATCACTATCAAGATATACCTCCATTCTATATTTCCAATGCATATAATCAGTACCATCAAAGTATGGCTTGAGATGATGTATCCCTTCATTGGACATTTTGATCTTTTCTTGCATAATAAAGTTTGAAGAATAAGACCAAAGCTTTGATACCATTTGTTTGCCCTTATGCACAAAGAAGGGGGGGGGTCGAATTAGTGGGAAATTAAAAATTTAGATAGAAAGGAAATAGGGAAAGAGAATGAACACAATTGATTTTATAGTGGTTCAAGTATTAACAAACCTTACGTCTACTCTCCAATCTCAATTGGGTATTCTACTACTAATTGATACTTACAAGGAGTTTCAAGCTCACTCTAAACATACAATGTGTTTCAATGGCTCACACACAACCTTTTCAAGTGTTTCCCTTCGGCTTACACTTAAACTTATACAAGAGTTTTCAAATGGCTCACTCTCAACCCAATATTTGTGTTTTCAAGGCTAACACTCAACCTTACTTAAGCAATCAATGCTCTTACAACAATCAAATAATAATAATAAGAGATTAAGATATGAGATTTGAAATTACAGAGATTTAGCTCTCAATAGATGTTATATTATTTGTTAGGATGTTTGAAGAAGGTATTTATATGATTTTCTACTTCAAATTCTTAATAGAAATAACATGAAATTAATGATTTCATAACAGCTTTAAGATCTTGCTTCAAATCTATGTTTTGACCAAAGTCGCTATCGCTACCATAATGTTGCGATCGCAACTGTATTTTTGCTGTCACGATCTCCAAATTCCATAACGGCTAGTGACATGTGGCTTTCATTAGCTCGGTCATTTATATGTCTGTTGAAACATTTGAATCCAATATGAAAGTTATGCTCGCGACTAGTATTTTGTGGTTGCGAATGAGGTCACAATTTTCTCTATAAGAATTTGGAGTTAATAGGCTTTTAAAGATCTTAGTCTTGATAACATGGTGATGGTCATGATTTAGTGGTCGTGGTCGCGATTATTGCATAATGGTCATGACTCAGAAGCTAAGCAACATACTTAGGGAGATTTCAATCTTCTTTCTAATTCAATCAAATAAGCAAGTTATGATATGCAAAATAAACACTTAAACAAACATTAGATAGCTTTCAATTTGATTGGAAATATCAAAATAAAGATTGACTAAGTTATGAAACAA
The DNA here is from genome assembly GCA_947687605.1 of Reutealis trisperma. NCBI lineage: Eukaryota > Viridiplantae > Streptophyta > Magnoliopsida > Malpighiales > Euphorbiaceae > Reutealis > Reutealis trisperma. The sequence continues at coordinate 182,768 of CANTUT010000585.1, forward strand.
CTTAGGTCAACAGAAATGAATTATAGGAAGAGATTTTGGCTGATAAGGGATAAAATTTATGACTTTCAATGTAACTATAACTTCGTGGGGTGCATGAATAGTGTTAAAGGAATTAGTTTGAAGTCTTCAAGCTAACATAAATGTCACGACCCAATTTTTAGGCTGTGACCGTCATAGAGTTTAGGGAGACATAAAGTCACCTAAACCCATAGGACCTAAATGAACTTATTATCATTTAGCATATTCCATTTTGCAATTGATCCCAAGATTGAAACCTCATTCATTCTTTATCCTTTTCCATCATTACTTTAGCCATTCCTTTATAACCATTACACTTTAGCACCATTTCATGACCATGAATTGAACATCATTCATAAGTGTTAATAAATACTATCTATACATTCTTACTTATTATCATAGGAATGTATATTTACACATAACAAATATTATCATTTGTTTGCATTACTCTCCAACACAACATATTTTGATACCAAGCCTTTAAACACCATTGAGCTTTAGATTGATTATCCTTAAGATGTCACAGGCAACACAAAACATAGCATTTTTAGCAAGTCCTCATCAGAGAAGCGTAGCTTGAAAATTTACCTTACTAATGAATCACCTTGACTTGGAAAATTTTAAACAACTATGAAATGAGACAAGCTCAGTGAGTATATAATAATATAACATAACATAAAGGCAATATAAAACGTTATCACTTAGATTCAAGGTAGCAATGGAGTGATGTTAATCAAAATTGGTCATATTGAATTTTTTAATGCATTTTAGTATAAATAATAATGTCTTGGAAGCATCAAGCTTCCATCCACATGAATATTAAAGAGTGGCAACCTAAGCCTTGCTCACTCACATGCATCACACTATGCAAGACTGATCGGGTCTTACAGTTAGGCATTCCCCCTAATAGAGGTTAGATACTCTCGCCCTACCTATGGGCTTATACCAAGTGCACAAGGTCTAATGTATTTCCTCAAATTAGAGAGGATTTTTGCTTATTCTTGGGTATCAATGAAAGACATATCCAAAGTCTATAATAGGAATTCAATGAAAAATAGTTCGGCATATTAATCACTCTCATCATTAAGCACAACATCGGACTAAGGTAAGAGGCTCATCATGATCAAATATCATACAAGAAAGATATAGATTTCCAAAGGCTTAACAATCAATAGGTAACCACATATCAAATTTTATTTCAAGTACATGTCAAAGGATGATAATTCAAGCAATGGTTACAAGCATTAAGGCATAATTACATCATATTATTAAGTACTCACCTTAACTTCTTTGCTCCTATTGATTGTTAGTTCTTGATTAGTTTAATGTCCTTCACAGTCTTGAGTAATTTCTTTGCTGTTACCTTGAAGTTTTATACTCGTAACATTTCAATTACATAACAATTAGTAATTAATGGTATTACTAATTATACCTTATACTTGTTTTATTACTTCAACTTATAATAGAGATGTATCAATAGTGTCATACACATACTTATTCTTATTTTTAATCATTTCCAAGCTAAATTCCTCATTCAATTTCTAAATCTCAAAATTCCTAAATTGTTCCATAAACCCTAGAATTTGGGGAAAACTATCAATTTCACTTTCAAACTTCAAATTAACTATAGATTCTACAAATTAACACCTAGGCAATCAATTCCCACTAATTAATTTGAGTTAATTCCCTCTTATTCATATGAACCCTAACTTGTCCCACTTAGGTCAAATTGGGGAAAACTCATAATTCCTCATCAAATCTTCAAATTTTTTGTAGAAATATAAAAGTAACATAACATATATTATATATGTCACTTAATTATCACAATCTAGTATTAGAACACCAAGTTCCACTTTTAACTATATTTATGCCTCTAAGACTTCTAAGTCTTGAATTGAGTTCTCAAAATTCATTAAAACACTTATAAATCATTTTTCTTGATATAAAATAACCATAGATGTATTCAATTAGAATTTAGAACACTCACTTGATCATTCATTAATGTTAGTTGAATTCTCCCTTTAATGATACTTAGGTATTTTCATGTTTTCTTTTCCTATCTTTCCATTAATCCTTTAATTCTTTAGCCAAATCTCCATACTCCATCTAAAATCATCCAAAACTACATCTTATTTATGCTCACCCTAGGTTGGCCGAACTTTTCTTATGGTGTAGAAGAGATTTTATGCAACCAAAATACTAAAATCAACCTTAGAACATAGAAAAGAGAAGATGAACATAATTTCTCACCTTGGTTAGCTTTGATTTGTTAAAGTTCTTGTTGTAATTAGTATAGAGAGAATCTTTTTTCTTATTATGCAACTTTGGTGTAGAGATAGGCTAAATGTTGTATCATGACATAATTTTGCTTATATATATAATGGGTTGGATGGTGAGGATTTAATCATACTAAATCCAATGGTTAAGATTTAATCTTAATGAATGGCTAAGATTTGATCAAGTTGGATGGCTAGGATTCTCTCTATAATAGTGATGTTCATCATGTGGTGTTGGAGTGCTCAAAATGAACCTAGACTCTTATGTAGAGAAGATGAGAGTTAAACTTGGTTTAGGATTTTGACTTGGTCAATTTTTATGGCTAGCTTGGTCAAATTTTATAACTCTCTCTATAACATCATTTTGTTTGGTTTTGGGAACTTGAGGTTACACCAATTATGGGCCCATAGGCTAGCCCACTATTGTTGGGCTTGGGCCTTTAATGACTAAAGGCCCAATAACAAGCCCATACCTATTAACTAGCCCATAGTCTATCAATAAGTCCCATGACAAACTTAAAAACTTTCCTTTTAACTTTCTTTCAAATTTGTGTTCTCTAACTTCTTTACATACATCATTAGTTATCATATGAACTCTATTTAATTCATTAGAGCACAATTAGTCATAATAAAATCATATTTTTAGCAAACATTTCAAATAGTCTAACAAGGTTCCTAACCGATTCCCTTTCATTTCTATACTATGCTAACATTCAAAGATCTAGTCTTTTAGCATCATTATTAACTAGAATAAGCTATAAAATACTTGGGTATTATATTCTACCTCCCTTAAAAAAAAATTATCCTCGAATTTGTAAAAAAACTTTCCTATTACCGATTAAACATTTGTGGATACTTCCAAAACATATCATCTTCACTTTCCCATGTACATTCCTCCACATTATGGTTACTCACATTGAACTTTCACCATTGGTATCTCCTTGATTTGAAGATTCTTCACTTGTCGATTTAGTATTGCAATTGGAACCTCTTTATAAGTAAGGTCTTGGTCAATCTTGATCAATTATGGTTGTAATACATGCGAAGGGTCAGGAATGTACTTCCTTAACATCCACATATGAAAAACTTGATGCACATGTTCCAATGCTAGAGGCAATACTAATCGATAGGAAACTTTTCTGACCTTATCAAGAATCTTAAATGGTCCAATGAAGCGTATGAATAATTTTCCCTTTTTGCCAAATCTCATCACTCTTTCATTAGGGATACTTTAAAAAAGACATGGTCACCCACCATGAAATGGACATCCTTCCTCTTGGGATTAGCATAACTCTTCTGGTGACTAAAAGTAGTCTTTAGTCTTTCTTGAATTATCTTCACTTTAATCATATTTGGAGCTTTAAGATACTTTTCACCCACTTCAGTCTAACAAATTAGAGATCAGCATTTTCTGCCATATAGTGTCTCATATAGTGGCATTCCTATAGAGGAATGGTAACTATTATTATATGCGAATTCAATAAGTAGAAGGTGTTTATTCCAACTTCCTTTGAAATCCATAACGCACAAACAAAGCATATCTTCCAATGTCTATCTTGTTCTCTCATATTGCCCATCCATTTATAGGTGAAAGGCCATGCTAAAGTTAGGCTGCGTACCCAAAGCATCTTGTAATTTTTGCTAGAACCTCGATGTGAATTGAGTCCCTCTATTCAAAATAATGGAAAGTGGAACCCCATGTAATCTTACAATTTCATTGGCATATATTTGAGCATATTAGGCTACCAAATATATAGTCTTTACCTCAATGAAATGTATAGATTTCATCAACCGATCCATTATAACCCATATTGAGTCATACCCTTTTGCAGTCTTAGGTAGACCCATTATGAATTCCACGGGATCTGTTCCCACTTCCACTCGAGTAATCTTATTTCCTGAAGTAATCTGGATGATCTTTGGTGTTCAAATTTCAATTGTTGATAAGTGAGTATGAAGCTACAAAATTTGCCACATCTTTCTTCGTTCTAGGCCACCAATAGGTACTCTTTATATCATGGTACATTTTGGTAGCACCTGGATGTACACTATATGAGGTTTGATGTGCTTCTTTTAGAATTCTTTCCCTCAACTCCTTTATGTTAGGCACGCATAATCGATCTCCACATTTCAAAACACCTTTTTCTATTTGAAACTCCAAGGCTTGTCCCTTTTCCATATCCTTGAAGATTTTCATCAATTGGGAGTCTTGATTTTAGGACATTTTTTATCTCATCAAAGAGTTTGGGCCTTACTTGGAAGTAAGCCAACAACACTTGCAATTCATCTACTTCCAATTGTAAACCTTCATTAAACATTGCGATTCATCTACTTTCAATTGTAACCTTCATTAAATATCTCTTTTAACTCCATTACTTATAATAACCCACATCTACCTTAGGAGTTTCCATGACCAAATTGCTTCAATTTAGAGTTGTTGTGACAAAATATGTGATTTTACGAAAATTCATGTCTAATGTGATTCATGAGTATGTGGCATGTTAAGTTAATTTTAATATACCTAATATGAATTATTAGTATGAAATCAAATGATTTATAGGAAGTGCATTAGCATGAAAAAATTTATTTTTTTTTTCATAAAATGAATTGTAGGCAAAAAGGCGATTTTTAAGCATAAAATAATTTTATGAGTATTTTAAAATATTTTTAAATAAATGTTTTGGGAGAAATTTTAATGAAAATAATAAAAAAATTATTTTATTTTTAATTACCCATAATCAGCTCATAAATTAAATAAAAAGCCCAAATACCTAAAACTCAACTACACTAAAACACTCCTAACCTAGCTCATTAAAGGCAATCTTGGAAATTACCCAAAACCCTACATATAAATTCAAGAAATTTGGCCAGCCCTTGAATTCCAGAAGCCACCCTCTATTATTTCATTATTTTGGTAGAAAAATTCTCTCAAATTTATTCTCTCTACCGAAATTCATAAAACACCTTTAATCTTTGCGATTTCTTGACCGTATTCATAATATTTTCTTTCCTTTCAATTTCTTATTTGATTTCTATGAAATAAATTATGAGAAAATTATTTTGAACTGGGTGTTTACTGATTTCTATAGATTTAAACTAGTTTGGGTGAATTTTTGATAGAGAAATTAATTTCTCTACCAAAAACACCAACATTCCTATGCAATTTCTCCAAAGGTGAATCATGTAACTAAAATTTGAAATTTCATGCATAAACTAAATAAAGGTGGGGTGATTTTTGCATCATTGAATTCTAAACTGATTTTTGATGTTTTTAGATGAAAAATATTGGATTAAAACATATTTCTACATATTACTTCAATGACCGAAAAATTTTAGAAAACAAAGAAATTCAAGGTTTTCATGCTGGAACTTAAAAGTTGGAAAATTCTATGATTATATATGTATATGGCTGCCAATTTGCATATGATGGAATTCTAAACTAATATTTGTTTTGTTTGGATAAAAAATAATGATTTAAATCAGGTGTTTACATATTTCTATAATAAATGGAAAGCGCGGAAAGCTAAAAAACTCATGATTTTCAAACTAAAACCCTAAATTTGGAATTTTCATGCATAAACATGTCAATGGCTGCCAATTTGTACATATTGATGTTCATAACTAATATTTGTTGTGATTGAATGAAAAATAATGGTTTAAAACACTTATTTATATATTATTGTAATGACTAGAAAGTACTAGAAACAAGAAAGGTTTATGGTTTTCACCCTAACACCTAAAGTTGGAAAATTTTCATGCATATGGATTTATATATGTGCCAATTCCTATATTTTTATGTTCTGAAATGATTTTTGTTTTGATTACATGAAAAATCTTGGTTCAAACCATGTTTCTACATATTACTGTAATAGACAAAAAGTGCGAAAAGTAAGAAAATTCATATTTTCTCTTTAATGGAGTATTTGGCCATTGTTGGGATTTTTATCCCATTGTCTATAATTTTTATGTAGTGTATTTTAATGATTATTGAAATGTATGAATGAATGATAAATGGTTAAATTGAATGTTGGTTGAAGGAATGACTTTAGACAAGGCTAGAGGCAATTTGGTATACTTAAGGTATCTTAACCTTATGTTGTGAGTAATATGTGAATGTGATTGGATAATATGGAAGTAAGTTGTATGATGAATTAACAATGAATTAATGATCTTAAATTGATGAAGAGATTGATTGAATGAATTGGTCATAAGAGATAAGCATGGCACTTGAAAGGTTATTTGTTAAGTTGACATATATGGAAGTGTTAAGTGTACTAAGATGATTGTTAAAGTAAATTGATATTAAGATAATGTTATTGTATTGACCTTAGAAAGATATTGACATAAATTATAATATGTTTTCATATGGGCCTATAAAGGCTAAGTGTACAAGACTTTTAAAGTCAACATGTTATGTGTAAGTGATGAAGTGCACTTATATATGCAACTCTAAGTGTATATGAATGTTATATATGAATGGGGTAGTTATGAAATAGGATAGCATCATTATTAAATAAATACTAAGTATTGAATTAAATATTATGTCAGAGCTTGAGTAGTTGTAGACATTCAAAAGGGCTACGTGTACTAGGAGCAAAGGAACCACAAGGTGAGTAAGCATTATGTTTCAAGTTACAAGTGCAAGCTATCATGTTTTGTGAACCTTTGATATCTTGAAACCCAAGTTCTTTTCTATTGTAATGATTTCTTTGTAAGCTTGGATTGCCAAAGGACAATTGGTCTAAAACCATTTTTGATTATCCAATGATAATACCTTTGTGATTATTGCCTTAACTTATGTTTTTCTGGAACTACACTGTTGTTCATCTTTTGTAAAATAAGCTAAACTTCTATTGCTATTATTGTTATATGTGATTGTATCTTTCAATGCTACTGCTACCTTGATATGTTATGAATTATGTTATGAGTTATGTGAACATGGCAGCAGCCTTCCCTTTACATGTTATGAGTTATGTGTGAACATAGCAACAGCCTTCACTTTACATGTTATGAGTTATAAGTGGACAAGGCAACAACCTTCACTCTATGTTATGTTACGAGTGGACAAGGTAGTAGCCTTCACTCTATATAATGTTATGAATGGATAAGGCAGCAGCCTTCACTCTATATTATGTTGCTAGTAGACAAGGTAGCAGTCTCCACTCTATATGTTATGAGTTATAAGTTGATTTTTGTAAACCTTGTTAAATCACAAACCATGAACTATGAAAAATAAATTATGAACTATGGGCTATGAAACCTTTTAAGAGATATATGTTATTGTATAAGCCATATTGTTTATTCATTAAGACCATCTATCTCACCCCTTCTTCCTTATGTGGTTCCAAGTGAGCATTATGATGAAGCAAGGTGATCGCTCAAGCCACCTATCCTGCTTGGGAAATTCCCATGTCAAAGTTATAATAATACTATGCTATGTTGAGTCCTTAGATACTCCGAGAGTTGTTATGGGAATTTTATTTTAGAATATCATGTTGGTGACATTATTTGAAGTCTTATTATTATTTTCCTATGGATTGTATTAAAGTGATTTTTTAGCTTTCGCAACTTAAGTTTTTCCTTTATAAATTTTTTTTTGAAGTTAATGCATGATGTTTGGTATGATCCTAGGCAATTTTTTGCATATGTATGAGTGAGTTCTATGAGCATGGGCAACCTTATGTCTCCCCATGTTCTAGGATCGTTATGTCTCTGAAATTGGCATGTGACATTACTATTGGCCTTTTTTGCATGGGCAATGTGTAAGAGACACCCATTGACTTCTTGCTTAATGCATTTGCTACAACATTGGCTTTACCAGGATGGAAAAGTATTTGGCAATCATAATCCTTTAATAATTCTACCTACCTTCTTTGCCTCAAATTTAAATCTCTTTACTTTAAGATATATCAAAGACTTTTATGATCCGTATAGACCTCATATTTCTCCTTATATAAATAGTGCCTCCATATCTTTAAAGCAAAGATAACTACCGCCATTTTACATTAATTCGCATCCTAAACCAATTTTAGAGGCATCACAGTATATAGTTAAACCTTCATTCCCATTAGGTAATGCCAGTACAAGAGCCATGATTAAGCAATCTTTAAGTTTTTGGAAGCTCTCTTCATAAGTCTCATCCCATTTAATCTTAACTTGCTTTCTTGTAAATATCACTATTCTCGAAAAATCCTTTGTAAAATGATGATAGTTACCCGTTATACCTAAGAAACTCCTCACTTCAGTAATAGTTATGGATCAAGGCCAATTTGCTACCGCTTCTACTTTTTTAGGATCTACTTTGATTCCTTCCTTGCTAACTAAATGTCTAGGAAAATAGACTTGTTCCATCTAGAAATCATATTTAGACAATTTGGCATAAAGCTTATGCTCCCTCAAAGTTTGTAACACTATTCTCAAGTGTTCCTTATGTTCTTCCTTACTCCTCGAATAGACTAAAATATCATCAATAAACATAATTACAAATTTGTCTAAAAATGGTTTAAACACTTGATTCATCAAGTCCATAAAAGCTGCTAGTGCATTCATCAAACCAAATGGCAATACTGTTAATTCATATTGTCCATATCTCATTCTAAAAACAATCTTACAAATATCCTCTCATTAGATTTTAAGTTGATGATAACTCGATCACAAGTCTATCTTAGAGAAATAACTGGCTCCTTGTAACTAGTCAAACAAATCATCAATCCTTGGTAGAGGATACTTATTCTTCACAGTCACTTTATTTAACTGTCTATAATCAATACACAGTCTTAAGGACCCATCTTTCTTCTTTACAAATAGAACTAGAGCTCCCTAAGGGGAACTACTCGGCCTTTATCAAGCAGGTCCTGCAATTGAACTTTCAATTCTTTTAACTCTGAAGGTGCCATTTGATAAGGCGATATCAATATTGGCTATGTTCTAGGTAAGAGCTCAACTATGAACTCTATCTCCCTATCTGGTGGCATTCTTAGTAAATTCTCAAGAAATACATCAAGGAATTCATCTACTATTAGTATCTTTTTAACAGATTTATCTACTTTCTCAATATCTACTATATGTGTCAAATAAGCTTGACAATCCTTCCTTAATAATCTTTTGCCCTTACAACCAAAATAAAGTTCATAGTAAAGCTACTCCATTCCTAGTATAACATCAAATTCCAAGAGCTCTAGTTTAATCAAATTTTTAGGAAATCCCTTATTTCCAATTTCTACCATGCAATTCTTATATACTTGTTCTTCTATAATTTCTCCTAATAGTGTGGTTATAATCAAAGGTTCATTCATCACCTCATTATTCTTAATTAATTTCTTAGCAAAATGGTGAAATAAATGAATGCATTGCACCAGAATCAAAAAGACATCGAGCATTAATAGATTGGATGAAGATGGTACCTATAACAACATTGTGGAACATGCAAGCATCTTATTGATTAAATCCATAGACTTTCCCTCTTCCTTTACCTTCCATAGCTTGCACATTGCTTGAGGATTGTCTAGCACTATAGCCTTGTCCTCCCAGTCTATAATTTTCCACTCAATTCATTTACACAGTGGGCTATGAAGCCTCTATAGTTGTCCTTGGACAATCCTTTATAAAATGTCCCATCTATCCATAGTGTAGGCATGTTCTAATGGCTCTTCAGCAGGTTCCTTAATACTGTTGTGCATACGTAGTGCAAGTAGGTATGGACTGACCTTATTATCTTGTTCAATATGTGTTAATATTGCCTAGCACTAAGGCAATCAAAATGCTTCCAACCTAAACTTGACTTTATCCTCCCATTCTAGTTTAGTATGGAGTGGATATTATGGAAGTCTATCCAAAACTCTTACTTTGAGCAAGGCCTCCCCATTGCTGACTACTTTGTCCCTTACTTTTTCCCTTGTTTTTTTGCTCTCTTTATGCTCATTGAGCCCTTTTGACCTTATGTCATGCTTCCATAAGGTTAGCTTTATCAATAAGATTAGCCATGGTGGGGAAATTGGTGGCTACCAAGACATTATAAAGTGAAGCAATCAATCCTCGTCAGAATCGATCAACCCTACTTGCTTCAGTAGGTACTATATGAGAGACATATTTGCTTAGATGTTTAAATTCTCGAGCATACTAGGACACAGACATCCTAGTCTTTTGCTTTAATTGCTAGAATTGAAGGGCATGATTTTGCTTTTTCCCTTCAATTAAAAACTCATCCATTAGTTTTGCTTAAATTTATCCCATATAGAAGGGTCGTCTCCATATAACTGATCCTTAATCTCCCTTTGGAACCATTCCTATGGATTTGTCTTGAGTTGTAGCCCTACTAGTTCAATGAGCTTTTTGTCAAAATGTAACAACTCACACCCACCCTAGGATTTTTGTGACGAAATTGCTTGATTGTGAACTACTATGACAAAGTATGTGCTTTCATGAAAATTCATGTGCTATATGATTAATGAGTAAGTGACATGCTAGATTAGTTCTAACTTGAATGATATGAATTTTGGATATGAAATACATAATTTATGTGAAGTGCAAAAGCATAAAATGATTTATTACGTACAAAGTAAATTTTCATGCACAAAGCAATTTTTAAGCATAAAATAATTTTTATGAGCCATTTTAATACATTTAAATTAAATATTTTTGGGAGAATTTTAATGAAAATAAGAAGCAAAATATATTTTTTAATTATTTATAATCAGCCTATAAATTAGATTAAAGGCCCAACTCACCAAAAGCCCAACACACCAAAACACTCCTAATCCAGCTCATTAATAGCAAACTTATAATTTTTGTACCATAACCCTAATTTTAATGTAATATTCAGCCACCCTAGGGTTAGGCAGCCTCCATTCTATTTTTTCATATGATTTTACAAAATTTTCTCTCAAAAAATTCACTCTCAACCAAAATTCACAAGGTGCCTCCAAACTTGCGATTTTGTGGGCTTCTTCGTAAGTTTTTCTCTTCTTTCAAGCTACTATTTTACTTTTATGAAACTAATCATTAATAATCCATATGAGGCTGTATATTTACTATTTTTCTTCTTGTTAAATTTGGCCTAGGTTGTTTTTTTGAAGGAGAAACTGATTTCCAACCATAAGCACAACTCTTTCTTCACAAATTCATCAAAGGTGACCCCGAAAACCTAAAAGTTAGAATTTTCATGCATATAATCATAGGGGTGATTTCTACATTTTTTATATTCTAAATTGATTTTTTTAATGTTTACATGAAAAATATTGATTTAAATCATGCATTTGCATATTACTGTAATGATCAAAAAGTACCAAAAGTAAGAAAATCCATGGTTTTCATGGTTATATGGTTTCGACCTACCTTGGGATTTTGATCCCAAGGCCTATAATTTTTGTATGATACATTTTAATGATTATTAATATGTATATATGAATGATTCATGATTTAATTGTATGTTGGTTGAAGGAATAGCTCTAGGAAACACCTAGAGTGTTTTGACCTACCTAGGGTTTCCAAATAATAATTGTCATGTTTGATTAATATGTGTACATGATTAAGTAACATGTTGATTAGGCTTTATGATATGTTAATTATGAATTAATGACCTTAAATTGACTATGAGATTGATTGTATGATTTAGTTAAAGGAGATAAGTAAGACTCTTTTAACGCTTACTTGTTAAGTTGATGTATATGGAAAGTATTAAGTGTGCCAAGTTAGAAGTTAAACTAAATTGATATTAAGATTATGATTTATTGTGTTTAGCTTTAGAAAAGTCTTAGTATCAGTTATTATGTGATTTCATGTGAGCCTAAGGAGGCAAAGTGCACAAAGACTTAAAAGTCAACATGTTATGTGCAAGTGATGAATGCACTTCAAAGTGCAACTCCAAGTATATGTGAATGATATATGTGCATCGGGTAGTGATAGGATAGGATAGCATGATGTTAAGCAAATGCTAAGTATTGAATTATAATGTTATGCTAAAGCTTAAGGATTGTTAGAAGTGCAAGGGTTATAGGCATTAAGAGGTAAGGAATCAAAAGGTGAGTAAACATTATGTTCATGTTTCAAGTACACATTATCATGATATATGAACCTTTGAGATTCTTGAAACCCAAGTTCCTTACTATTATTAATTTTAATTAATGATTTCTTTATTAAGCTTAGGTTGCTAAAGGATAATTGGTATGAAACTATTATTATTTATTCAATGATAAGAAAGAACCTTTGTGATTATTGCCTTACCTTACATTCTTTCTGGAGCCACATTGTTGTTTATCTTTTGTTCAATAAACTAAACTTCTAGTGCTACTATTTTACATGTGATTGCTTTCTTCAATGCTATTATTACAAGTGATTACTATTAGCTTTGGCTATGGTACCTATGAACCTTTTTATATAGAAATCCTTATGTTGATATGGGAAATCATCAGAACCTATGCATATGGTCTTAACCCCGATGTATAGGAGTAGTGTATCCACCTCAGCTAAAAGGAGCGATTTTAGCCATGAAGCCTGATTAACCTCATGCTTCTTTACAAGTTGGGAGTCATAATTCGGTATGATGCCACCTCTCCCTTGAGTGAATTAGGCAAAAGTCATCACTTTATAAGTTACAAGTTACAAGTTTGATTTATGTGAACCTTGCTAAATTGCAAACCATGAATTATAAATTATGAACCATTATAAAGGGCTATGTGCTATTGTACAAGTTGTATTGTTTATTCATTAAGATCATCTATCTCACCCCTTTTCCTTGTGTGGTTTTAGGTGAGCATGAAATGGAGGTAAGGTGATAGCTTAAGCAATCTAATCTGCTTGGGCGATTTCCTTGTCCAAGTCTATTATCGTATTGTGATATCATGAATCACTTTTAAATGCTCTGGGAGTTTTATTTGTGGAACATTATGCTTTGATGATTTATTTGTAGTCTTAAAATGTTTTTTTTTTATGGATTGTATTTAAAGTATTTTTAAACTATTCTTCCGCAAATTAAGGTTTTCCTTTAGAAATGGTCAAATTAAGTTAATGTACGAGGTTTGGTATGATTCTAGGTAGTGTTTCTATATGCATGAGTGGATTCTATGGGCATGGGTGAACTTATATCTCCATATGTTCTAGGACATATCTCCAAAGTTAGGACATGACATAGAGCATGACAGTCTCTAGGCTATCTTATCCAATTCCTCTAAAAACTCTTAGGGATCTTCCCCTTCTTCCCCTTTAAATTTAGGAGGTTTCATCTTTTTAAAGTCATTCACTATAACTGCTTCCTTCGGCAGCATTCTTCTCCGTACACGACGTGGTGCCTTTGGCAAAAGAGGAGGAATATTGTCAACTCTAGGAATGGGTGGTGCCACAGATGGTGGAGGCAGTGGAGGCATTTCTTGGTTCTTAATTCTCCAAGTTGTCACCTTAGCTCTTGGTTTTCTTGCATTAATGCGTCCATGTCTCTTGGTAGTCCTCATTCTCTTGTATCTACTATGCATTGTCTTGATCGGGATGACTCCCTATCATTTTCCCTTATGGATGCAACATTAGATGCTGTATCTAAAGCGATACGCTCGGCTTCTTGAGATCTTTGTCTTTCTTGTTCTATCTTATGAGATAACATCTATGCTACAAATTCTATAATACCTTTTTTTAGTTCATCTCATATATATCTCAATTTGTAAAATATATACGAATCATTTGCAGTCACACTGACTACTATTTAGTATTTTCTTTCGTTTTATGACATTAATTGTTCATAACTTCTAAAAATTCCATATAAACATATTATTCAACATATCACATATCATTTAACAATTTTCTTACACATATTATAAACCAATTCATTATCTCATGGATGCTTTTCGTAATACACTTAAGGAATCATACAATACAAGGATCAAATTCGCCTTCTTAACAGTCTCATTACAAGGGCATGAATGAAGAAATTTAAGGAAGCACTAAATCTAATGATCTTACTATAACTTCTTGAATGCAAGAATAAATCATTCATTAAAATAGGGATTCAAGATGCACGTCAATGTTTGACGACAATAATCCAAATGGTGGAAGGCCAAAACATGGAGAGTTAAACATGGCTATAAGTAGAAATTTCACAAGTTTTAAAAGTTGAATGCAGGCTCCAACATAACCAAGAACGTACCCATGTTCCTGGGCATGTTGGCTACTACCTATATCATTCCAATTATTAAGCCTAATATGGCCAGGAACATGCCCATATTCTTGGGCATGTTGGCATTTGTTGATGCTCATTACTTTCAATGTTTTTGGGCCCTAAACCTATCATGTTTAGTATCTCAACTCATTTATGACTTATTATTTGTTTAGGAACTAATTTCTAATTAGAAAACTCCAATCCTTGTCTAAGAAAATTCTTCAACCCATTCTAAATTAGGGTTGAACTTCCCTATATAAACTCAACTAGTCATATGTAAAAGGGGAGTGAAGTTTTGGTCAACAAAATTCAGTCTTCTATCTTTCATTTAACAATTACACATCATATGTATACAAAAATATTTATATACATTCCATCAGTTAACTTTCATATTAGACTATCCATTATATATATATCTATATCAACTGTTTCACCAAAATACTAACTAAAATATATTCGTTCCTTTCCCTATTTTTTCTCGATTCCTTAAACCCCTTTCACTATTCTCAACTTCACTTTCCCTAGGGCCTATATGTCTATTGCCCATGGACAATATGTCACATCCCAACCTTATGAGATACGACGGTCCTAGAACATGGGGAGACATAAAGTCACCCAACCCCGTAGAACCCATTAACATATAACAATCATGCCTAGGATCTTTCCGAACCTTCTTCATTAGCTCATTTAAAACATTTAGATAAATACCATAATTTGTGGAAGACTTAAAGTAAATCATTACATATAAAATCCATAAGGAAAATAATATAAATCTCTATAGTATCAATTAACATTCCCAAAGCATCTAAAGACAAGACTTCATAAACATAGTATTTTTGATAACTCGGACAAGGAATTCCCCAAGCAAAGTAGAATGCTTGAGCCATCACCTTGCCTCTTTGCATTTGCTCACCTGGAACCACACAAGGAAAAAGGGGTGAGATAGATGATCTCAATGAGTAAACAAAAAGGCACATACATTATCACATATTCCTTTGAAAGGAAACACATAGCTTATACACATAGTTCATGGTTTATAACTCATGAATCAGGTTGCACTTTAGGAAGGGTTCAATTTAGCAAGTTTGCAGAAATCACACTTATAACACTTATGGAGTGAAGACTATACTCAATTCACTCCAAACACATCGAGGAGAGGTGGCCTTTGCTAAAGTCCAACTCCCATCACTTAGAAAGTGTGAAGCTGATCAGGCTCCAGGGCTAGAGCCGCCCCTTCTAGCTGAGGTGGATACACTACCCCTATCCATCGGGTTAAGACCATGTGCACAGGTTTCGATGATTACCTGCATCGGCACCAGGATTCTGCATAAAGGGTAAAGGTACCATAGCTAGAGCTATTGGTAAACACAATTAACAATATCACATAAGGCAACAATAACATGTATTTCAATAACAATAGTGGTTTGGCTTTCAACAATAATACAATGAAAGGGTAGTTCCAGAAAGAATACAAGTTAGGGTGTCATTCACAAAAAGTTCTCATTTGATAAACAAAATAGTTTTGGACCGAATGTCCCTTGGCAACCCAAGCTTAACAAAGAAATCATAATATTTAAAATAGAAAGAACTTGGGTTTCAAAGATCACAAGGGTTCACATAATAATATATCACATTCTTGTAACACAACATGATGTTGTTCACATTTGTAGCAAGAACATTGTGTTTACTCACCTTGGGGTTCCTTTGCTCCTAGTACTCGTAGTCCCCTTTGCACTTCTAAGGCTCCTCAAACTCTAACATAATATTTGATTTAATACTTAGTATTTTATTTACTCATGATGTTCCTATCCCATAACTACCCATGTACATATAATATACACACACACTTAGAGTCCACACATAGGTGTACTCATCACTTGCACATATCATGTTGACTTAAAAGTCTTGCATATCTAGGCCTTATAAGTGCACATGAAAACACATTGCAATCATATCAATACCTTTTTAAGGTCATCACATTATCATTACGCCAATATCAATTCACTTGTTAATTATCTTAGTTCACTTTACACTTCCATGCAGTAATCCTTCAAACATCGTGCTTAACTCTTATGATCCCTGTTACTTCATTAACTCATAATCATATATTCATCATCAATTCATCATGACATCTAGTTCCAAATTCCTCAATCACATTTGCATTCTAACCACAATACGAGGTTAAGATACCTTAAGTATACCTTAAGTATACCATAATGCATTTAGCTCATCTAAGATCATACCTTCAACTAACATGCAATTTCATCATCTATTATACATACATACATGTCAACATTTGCCAAGACACATCACATAAAATTTATAAACATTTGGACACAATTGTTCATGTAGGCCGAATGCATCATTAAGGTGAAAACCAAATTCTTCTTCTTTTCGTGTTTTCCGTTTATTTCAGAAATATGTAAAAACATAGTTTGAACCAAGATTTTTCATGTAAACATAACAAAAATCATTTTAGAACTTAAATCCATAAGAATCGGCCACTATTGGTGCCATTAATGTATAAAAATTCAATCTTTTGCATTATAGTGCACAAAACATGAGTTTTCTTGTTTTCGGTATTTTTCGGTCATTTCAGAAATATGCAAACAGGTTGTTTAAACCATTATTTTTCATTCAATCATTGAAAATATCAGTTTAGAATACATTCCTTCACAAATAGGCAGCCATAGATACGGTTTACACAAAAAATAATTCCAAGTTCACAGGCTTAGGTGAAAAATCATAAGTTTTTATGCTTTCTGCGCATTTCATTTATTTCAGCGATAAACAGACACATGATTCAAGTCATTATTTTTCATCTAAACAAAACAAATATCATATTAGAACATCAATTCACACAAATCAGTAGCCATGTATTCATGAAAGAATAAAATTTTCCAATTTCCAAATCCTAACATGAAAATGTTGAATTCCTTCGTTTTTCAAAACTTTTCGGTCATTGCAGAAATATGCAGAAATATTATTTCATGCAATATTTTTCATCAAAACAAATCAAAAATCAGTTTAGAATTCAAACAAGTACAAATTGGCCCCCCTTATGATGTTTATGTAATAAAATTGTGATTTTAAGTTATAGAATTCACCTTTGGAGAAATCTTGCAGAAAGAATCGTGTTTTCGGTAGAAAATAAATTTTCTCTCCCAAAATTTCACTCAAACAGAATTGAATCTGTAGAAATCAGCAATCAAACAGTTCAAAATAATTTTCCCTTAATTTATTTCATAGAAAATAGTTTAGAAAGCGAAAGAGAATAAAAACTTATGATTACGGTCACGAAATCGCGAAATGGTAAAATGTTTTCGATATTTCGGTAGAGAGAATTATTTTGGGAGGTTTTTCTGCCAAAATACAGAAAGAATAAGGGAATGGCTTCTGGAAACCCTTATTTGGCCAAAAATTAGAATATATATTAGGGTTGGAGTGGAATTTCCACTTTTACCCTTAATGAAATAGGTTAGGAGCATTTTTGTGTAGTGGACTTTTGGGTATTTGGGCTTTTTCTTTAAAAATTTCGGCTGAAAGAATTTAAAATGAAAATAATATTTTTCTTTTTAATTCTAGAATATTTCCCTCAAAAATATTTATTTAAAAATATTTTAAAAATACCCATAAAATTATTTTATGCTTAAAAATTGTTTTATGCATGAAAATTCATTTTATTTAAAATAAATTCTTTTATGCAAATGCACTTCATATAAATCATTTATTTCATATTGGCAACACATATTATGCATATTAAAATTAATTTAATATGCCACATACTCATCAATCACTTAAATCACAAATTTTCACACAAGCACACACTTAACCTTATAGATTCTAATTCAAGCAATTTATCACGAAAATTCCTAGGGTGGGTGTGGGTTGTTACACAATAACAAAGGGGATAATATATGCCTCCTAATAAGACATCTTTCCTTTGATTTATCCAATCTACCACAAGCTACATATAGATGCTCAAGAAATCTAGGCAAAACATCTCGTAAAGGTAGGATTGGTTCTGCTCTCGAGTTTTAGTGCATGTGCCTAATTCAAGCTAACTCCCATTTCATATTTCTCATTATCCTTCTCAAACTCTGTACTTCCTCCCTCAACATATGAAGTTTCCTCATTGCTTCCTCTTATTGTGCTTTCATTCTTACTACCCGAACGAGGTCAAGATCCTCCTCTAGATCCATCTCTTCAAATTTAGGCGGACCAGCCAAAACAAGATTACAAAATTGTGGCATCTACATCCACAATCAAGCAATATAACATAGTAATACAATAACATAATAATGCATATGTAAATCACAAAGATGAAATAGTAACTTAACATATATTGTTAACATAGATCTAACTTAACAATATAATTTGATAAACAAGAATTCCTATGCTTCATGGTTTAACTTATAGTTCATATAGTTAATAAGCCTAAGTTAGACTTAAACCTTTAGCTCTAATACCAACTCTATCACTATCCAATTTCTAGGCTATGATAGTCCTAGAGCTTAGGGGGACACAAAGTCACCTAAATCTGTAAAACCCCATCAAACTTATTATCATTTAGCATATTCTATTTTGCAATCTATTCCAAGATCGAAACCTCATTCATTCTTTATCCTTTTTCATCATTACTTTAGCCATTCCTTTATAACCATTATACTTTAGTGCCATTTCATGACCATGAATAAAACATCATTCATAAGTGTTAATAAGTACTATCCACACATTCTTACTTACCATCATAGGTATGTATATATATACATAACAATGTTATCATTTGTTTACATTACTCTCTAACACAATATATTATACTAAGCCTTTAAACACCATAGAGCTCTAGATTGATTATCCTCAGGATGTCACAAGCAACACAAAACATAACACTTTTAGTAAGTCCTAAGCAAAGAAACATAACTCAAAAATTTACCTTGATAACGAATCACCCTGACCTAGAAAATTTAAAACAACTACAAATGAGACAAGCTCAGTGAGTACATAATAATATAACATATCATAAAGGCAATATAAGAGGTCATTACTTGGATCGATTCAAAGTAGCAATGAAGTGATGTTAATCAAAATTGGTCATATTGAATTTTTGAATGTATTTTAGCAGAAATAATAATGTCTTGGAAGTACAAAGCTTCCCCCCACATGAATATTAAAGAATGGCGGCCTAAGCCTTGCTCACTCATATGCATCATACTAGCTTACTCATATGCATCATACTATGCTAGATTGATCAGGCCCTACGGTTACACATTCCCCCCTAACAGAGGCTGGATACTCTAGCCTTACCCACGAGCTTATACCAAGTGCATAAGGTCTTATGTATTACCTTACCAAATGCATAAGGTGTTATAATATTAGTTCATAGAAAATACATGCATGTAATTAATTTTTTTATTCTTATTTTTATTATTATTTATTTATTTTATTTTATTTTTTACAAAGACTACAACCATTAGATTGAGAGGCGATAGATCAAACATATCTACCATCTCTATTTACCTAGAGACTCATCCCCAAGTCCGAGGGTTGATTGAGCCATTTGGATTGCTAGGATTTCTACCCCTGGATTATACCTGAGAGGGTAATATTCCTTTGCTGCTAGCATTGGTAGAGAGGTGGTGGGATACTATAGACACTTTTCACTTTTCATGTGGGGAGATGACTATGACCCCTTTGGACTTGACGTTGTTAGCTGGTCTGCCATTTCAACCTCAAGCCTTAGAGCTTTATCCCACTTGGACTTCTATCTCATCAGAGGCTATGGTTGACTTATTGGGTGTTGATCCTCCCTGAGGTGATCCACATGTCCTCCATTCTTAGCTTCGAGGACAGATTGACATTTATACTTATGATGTGGGGATCATTGCGGATGAGCAGGCTACTCGCTTGTTGATTCTAATGATATTATGCTGCTCATTCTGCCACACATGGAGCGATACCATTAATCTGAACATTCTGAGCTCATTGGAAGATTTATCAGTTATTGGAGAATTTTATTGGGGAGGTGCAGCTTTGTGTGTGATGTATTGAGAGATGTCTGATCTATCTCGAGGCATGTTTGCTGCTTTAAGAGGGACTCATATCATCTGGGAGGTATGCTTTTATATTTCTACTTCTATCTTATACCTAGTATCCCTGTGCATTATGATTATTTTCCTTTGCGCAGTATTGGGCCAATGAGCACTTCTCTTTTCTTACTCCCACTTTGAGGGATCGTATAGCAAATCATATCTTGAGTGGCTATCATTGGTGGACATAGAATCGCCGTCATCAGGAGAGATATGAATTTTGCCATATTCGAGATTTCTTCTTTCACTTAGTATCATCACAGGTATGCACACATGCTTGACACATCATACTCATCAATCATTGTGATATTCTATTTTTCTTCGTTGTTCTTTTTTCACAAGTCTGGTGGTTACCTTTCACTGACAGGCTTCACCTCATCACTCCATATCATGAGCCTGGTGTTGCTTTATCTTCTCCCCACCTCTTTTTGTGCTTCTGCACTAATTTTATGTTTTACATTGCTGAGAGAGTTTGCGGCAAATTACAAAAGAGAGGATTGTACCAGCTGATCCCCCTACTGAGATGTGATATGGATTGCACATCCCTGATCAGGATTCATTAGTAGTAGGCCTTACAGTTGAGCCTTTCTTAGATCTTGACGGTGACTATAGGAGCTTTTGCATGCATCGCCTACTACCTTGCATCCTATTTCTTCCAAGATCGGTCCATTCTAGTTATAGATCTTCTACCATAGGATCAGTTCATACTTCTGCTACTAGGAGGAGTGGTGGTCTAAGGTCTACTACAGATGCCCCTTTTGATAGGGCTGGACTGAGTGAGCAGGCAAGTTTTTTTGCCTACTTATAGATAAGAGAGGACTTGAATTATATTTCTGCTGATCATGGCTTGGCTCGATATGAGATCCCTCATGACCTTCTTGTTGATTTTATCTTATTTCCATATCATATAGGTGAGGTATGTGCTTCTGCCCCTTTTCTGAGCTTACTCTTTGTCACTTAATATAGTTTCTTACTCATCTTTTCCTTATGTAGATCCCTATGGATTGGGCTCGCCATAACTATGAGATGGTTCATCTCTTAAGGACAGCATTGTCCGTGACTCTCACTCTGAGTGGTCATGATGAGGGAGATGATGCAAATCGGAGGAAGAGACAAAGGCGAGCCCGGCGTTAGCTTTCCTCCTATCATGCAAATGTTATGCTGACTCTATGTATGATTATGTATGCATGTATGCATGTTGACACGAAACTTGACTCATGTTCTATTTTATTAGTATGATGCATGGATGTTATGACTTTATTATACAAGGGTTTGACTTATGTATTTTATGAATGCATCTGTTCTATTGAATGAATGCATGATAGGGCTCCACCATCTTTCCCTTTTGCTCCCTCCCCCATTTTTTTTTTCATCAAATTCCCCTCAAATACTGCATGATCTGTGAAAAGGAATTGGAACGCATTAACTTAAGGACTTTTGGTATTAGTGCCATGCCAACCTTAATAGGGGTTCGATTAGATTGGGCCTTTTTAAGGACTTGTCTGAAATTTTGGGATCCTGAAGCGCATGCTTTTAGATTTGGGGCTGGCATGGATGAGATGTGCCCTACTTTTGAAGAATTCAGTGTGTTACTAGGATCTAATCCTGAGGCTGACTTGGCTGCCCCCATACTGAGGGTGGGATACTTCAATTCGTTTCTGAGGCTTTTGGGATTAGACACTGCAACTGCTAGCCTTATAGTCGTGAATGATTGGTAGACCTAACTGCTATAATTACCGAGTTCTATGATCCCTAAGGTTTTGAGGATAAGGAATGGCAGGATCATCGAATGAATCCTTTGGCTTTTTGTCTAACTATCGGATATCTATTTATAGGTTCAACTAGTTAGGGGGATATTAAGATAACCGTACTGACTTTTCAGATGGCCAAAGGTCACTCTATAGCTAGGATCATCTTAATAGAGACAATCCTTAGTTTGGATTGAGCTTACAAAAGTGATGGGCCTTGGTTTGTGAGTCCAATCCTGCAGGTATGCTTTTCCTCCTCATTTTCCTTTCTCTTTCCCCTTTCCTTTATTACTTTGCTATATTTCTGCACAAATTTGGCTAAGGGATCATTGGAACGTGGTTGCTCCTCCTACTAAAAAGGACTACTTTGCTTTATTGTACCGGTCTTGCACCATAATGAGCAAGTTTAGATCTAAACAGGAATGGACTGAATGGCTATTTGAACTTGACCCCCAGGAATTGCTGTGGCTTTGTCCTTGGTATAAGATTAAGAAGTTTATGACTATGAGTTATGGCTATAGGATGGTTTATTTGCTGGGTTTGCACAAGGTGACATTCTACCAAGGAATAAAGGTGATGTGTCAGATGGGTCATGTGCAAGGAGTGCCCCCGGATGGAGCTATCTTTGAATCTACTTTCATCACTCCCACTGTGGCTAGGGCTGTTACCAATGGATGGACCCACAGTTTTCATGTTCTTCCATCTTGCTACTTTAATAAGATAGAGGCTTACACTTTATGGTGGATTGCTACATCTTAGCCATCAGAGAAGATAAGGAGGGTGACTTTACTCTATGATATAGAAGATGACACTTTTGTAGGGAGGACTACTAATGATTAGGAGATATACTATTTAGGGCTTTAGGCTTAATTTTTTTATTTCTTGTTTTAGTGAATAAGATCCTTAGTTACATCTTAAATCTAATTTTGAATAAAACATCATTATTTTCCTTTTTTTTTCATTTTTTTTCATTTTATTATTATTATTATTTTTTTTGCATTGAAACAATAAAATTTGGCACAAACGAAAATTTATTAATGATTTGGACTGCACCCAATGAGGGCTAGCTATGTATCTCTTTACACAATTATTTCTATTACATACTTTTCTCTATTATTTTGGAGAATCAGGTTCACATAGTTCTAGTTACAATGCATCATTACACGAAGTATTGCTTTAATTGATCTAAGTTACAAGGGTTGGAGAATTCAATTTCGTCCAAATCCATGTTAATGGCACCTCCACTTGATAGGATAAGATTAAGCACATAAGGTCCAGTTTAGTTTGGTCTGAATTTGGCTCTAGGGTCAGGCACTGGGGCTCGAATTTCCTTTAAGACCAAGTTTCCTTCTTGTAGTCCCCTATCCTTTACTTTCTTGTTGAAATGTCGGGACAACTTTTGTTGATAAACCTGTAGTCAATACAATGCATCCATTCTCTTGTTTGCAATAGCATTCAACTGATCATGATAACTTTTAATCCATTCTATCTCATCAATTTGACTTTTTCTCATAATCCTAGCTAATTTGATTTCCACCTTAATCGGTAGCACAGCTTCCATTCCATATACTAATGAGTAAGGAGTTGCCCTTATTGGTATGCGGATAGAAGTCCTATATCCCCACAAAGCAAATGGTAATTGTTGATGCCAGTGCTTGTGATTATCAGTCATCTTTTGTAGAAGGGATTTGATAGTTTTGTTTGCTACTTCAACTGCCCCATTAGTTTGTGGTTGGTAAGGAGATCATCTATGATGCTAGATCTTTTCCTTTTTCAAGAGATGAACTACTTCTTTCTGAAAATGAGATCCATTATCTATAATAATCTCAAAAGGTACTCCAAACCTACAAAGGATGTTAGTTTGGATGAAATGTGCCACTCTTCTTGAATCTAGTACACGGTAAGGTGCCGCTTCTACCCACTTTGTAAAGTAATCAACTGCTACAAGGATGTACTCATGACTTGCAAATGATTTGGGACTTATTCATCCTATGACATTAATGCCCTAAGTTGCAAAAGGCTAAGGGGTGGTTACGAGCTGCAAGGGCATAGGAGGTTGCTTCTGTAGTTTGGCATAAATCTAGCATTTATGACATTTTCATACAAACTTCGCATAGTCTTCCTTCATGTTGAGCCAAAAATATCCCAAATTTGCAAATTTCCAAGCCAATGCGATCCCATCCATTTGTGGTCCTTCTTCCCCTCCATGGACCTATTCCATGATTTGTTGAGCTTCCTCTTCAATCATGCATCCCAAGTGTATGTTATCCTATGCCCTTTTATATAAAAAATCTCTGTTTGGCAGGAAATTGTTGGCTAACTGTCTTAGAGTTTAATGTTCTGATTTAGAAGCCCCTTTTGGATACTTCCCATTCTTGAGGTAGTTGAAGATGTCTCAAAACCAAGGTTTTTGATAAGCCAGTTGAATATTCATGTACAAAGTATAGTACCCCGGTTCTCGCTTCACTTCAATCACCATAAGTCTGATTATTTCCCCATCTCTCATGTCTAGCATTGATGCAAGTGTTGCTAGAGCATCTGCAAATTGATTTTTGGCACGAGGCAAATAATGGAAAGATAATTCATGAAAATTTTCTGTGAGATCATCTAAGCGCTTATGGTAAGGAACCAAACTTTCTTCTCTTATCTTCCATTTTCCAAGTACTTAGGACACAATCAGGTTGGAATCTCTATAAACTTCAAAGTAATCAATCATTAGATAGACAGCAACCTCTAGGCCAGCTATGCAGGCTTCATATTCTACCTCATTATTCATCACTTCAAAAGCTAGCTTGACAGCCATAGGCAGATTTTCTTCCTTAGGGGTGACTACCCTTTGCTATTAGCTGCACCATCAATGAACAATTTCCAGACTTCTAGCTCAATTTTCATGATTTCTTCATCGGGGAATTCTAGTTCTGACCAATTACTATTTATTGGGGCTGCGGCTAATTGATCTACTATCACACTCCCTTTTATGGCTTTCCTTTGGACATACTTCAAATCAAAAGCTACAAGAACCATCATCTATCTTGCCATCTTATTGTCAAGAACCGGTCTTTCCATGAGAAACTTTAAGGGACTCTTATCAGCTGGGACATGGGCAGTATATGAACTCAAATAATGCTAAAGCTTATGACATACCCATACTAAAGCAAGGCATAACTTCTTGATCTGATTGTACTTGAGCTCATAAGCAAGCATGCGCTTAGCTAAGTAATAAATGGCATTTTTGTTATGTGATTCAGCAGCATTTTAGGTGAGCATTACCCCCATGGCTTCTTCTATGATGGAGAGGTACAGTAGTAGAGGCTTTCCAGGTCTTGGTAGTTGTAATACAGGAGGGCTTAGCAAGTACTCTTTGATCTTCTCAAAAGCATTCTGGCAATCACCATTCCATTTCTTAGAAGCTCCCTTTTTTAACAACCTGAAGATCAGATCACAGATGTCTGCTAGTTGAGCTATGAATCGGCTAATGTATTATAGTTGTCTAAGGAAGCCTCTAATTTCTTTTTTTGTCTTAGGTGCTGGCATCTCCAAAATAGCTTTCGACTTTGCTGGATCTACCTCTATTCTTCTCTTACTAACCATATACCCTAAAAACACTATGGATGATGCCCCAATGGATTCAACTTGAGATTATATTGGCAGAGTCTGGAGAAAAATCACCTTAAGGCATGTAGGTGATCTTTTGCCATTTCAGACTTGATTACTATGTCATTGACATATACCTCAACATCCTTATGTATCATGTCATGAAAGATTGTGGTAGGCATCCTTTGGTAAGTCAGCTCTGCATTCTTCAATCCAAAAGGTGTAACCCGGTAGCAGTATGTACCCCACTTAGTCATAAAGGTAGTCTTTTCTTTATTAAGAGGATGGACCTAAATTTGGTTATACCCTGCATATAAATCAGTCAAGGAGACTACTTCATACCCGGCCATGCAATCAACTAACAAGTCAATATGAGGTAATGGAAAATCATCCTTAGGGCAAGCTTTATTTAAATCTCAATAATCCATGCACATCTTGACTTTCCTATCTTTCTTCAGTACTAGAACAATGTTTACTAACCAAGAACAATATGTGATTAGCTCAATGAACCCATTGCCTAATTGCTTAGTGACTTCTTCCTTGATCTTTAAGGATAACTTTGGCTTCAATCGTCGCAACTTCTGTTTGATGGGCTTTCCATGCTCGTAAGTAGGAATTTTATGAATAGCTATAGCTAGATCCAGCCCAGTCATACCCTTGGGTTCCCAAACAAAGCAATCTAAGAAGTCTTGGATCATTTTACTTAAGCCATCCCTGTCATGACATGATGATGCAATGAATATGGTTTTTGGTTTTTCATTCATGCCAAAACTTATTAATTCTTTGCCATTTTTTATTTCATTTAATATTTCATTCAAATTGGATTCAAGACAAGGAAAAGGAAGGGAAACAGGGAGCACAAGATCATAAGAAGAAAAGTTGAGCTTTTTATTATGAATAAAAAAGTCATTGTCCATTATTATATCAAAATTAAAAGAAAGACCAAAAGGTTCGACTATCAACTTAAGTGAAGAATCAAAACTACAAGACCCTGACTTGGGTACTCAAATTCTGACTCAGACTCGGACTCTGGTTCAGACTTGGACTCTGGCTCGAACTCTGACTTGGACTTGCCACCATCTCCTTTCTTCTCAAAATACTAGTTGTCAGGTTGGGTTTGAGTTGTTTGGATGAACTGGTTAAGTCAACCACTTCTTCATCTCTTATCATGCAAATTTGCTCAAAGAGAGCAGCCTTCATATGATCCTCCCAATCTTGTTCTAACATGAAAATTGGTTCATAGTCTTCTAAGGAAAGCCTGACATCAAAGAAGAGTTCAAAACCAGGGATTAGCTTCTTATTAATGGGACAGACCCAAGGTTATGGAAAACCATAGTATGGAAAATTCTCACCCTCCTTCACAAAGTATCCATTAAGTGTTTTGAAATAAGGGCGCATAGGCAAATCATAAGACTTACCTTTCTTGAGGGTTACCATTTTCTCTTTAAGCCATTTCTCTGCCTCAGCCATATCTTTCTTTGTGGGTTTGTAACCCAGACCAAATGATGGGTTAGCCATATGGTACTCTTTGAATTGACTCATTCCTTGTTGCCTCTTGCCTAGTCCTAATCCAGGAAAATAATTCATTTTTCTTAACATATTAGCCACAACAATATTTCCATAAGGGTCGAAATCAAAAGACACAAGCTCAAGCTCTTTACCTCCTTCTTTTTCTATGGATTGTACTATCTCAAAAGTAAAACCTGATAATGGTAGAGTTGGTAGCTCATGCTATATCTCCAGAATTGGCATAGAACTTGGGACCTCACTTTTCCTATGTATATCCCCCTTAACAGTGATAATAGAAGATCCATAAGGAAATTTTAGCTTTTGATGGAGGGAAGAGGGAATGGCTTTAGCTTAATGTATCAAGGGTCGTCCAAGAAGGAGATTAAAGCATATTGGTACATCAATAACTTGAAATGGAATAGGATAAGTGATAAGTCCAACGATGACATCTAAGGTAGCCACACCTATGACCTCCTTCTTTGTGTTGTCATATGCCTTTACAATTTGGTCCGAAGGTGTGAAGTCTGAAGTCTCTAATACCAAGCAACTTGCCACTTTTAATGGACAGACATTCAAAGCAAACCCATTATCTATTAATACCATAGGAACTATTTTCCCTTGAGTAAGGACTATTATGTATAAGGCATGGTTGCGATTTAGCTCCCCCTTAGGTAGGTCATGGTCATTGAAAGAGATAGAGGTAGCTTTTATGGTGTTGGTGAGAGAAGCCACTAAAGTCTCAGGGGTGATATTTATGGGAGCTTATAATTGATTCAACACCTTGCAAAAAGCTTGGCCATAAGGGTAATTTGATTGGATAAGGCTTCAGATAGATATGCTGGCTTGGGTCTTTTTCAGTTGCTTAAGGATAGAATCCTCATTAGGCTTAATGCTTGCTTTCATCTTTTCAACAGGGGATGAGATAGGTTAGATGGGTGGCTAGCTATCTTGTTGGGTAGGTGCTTGGTAGATCCTGCCGCTCCTGGTTATAGCATCAATTTCTTCCATAAGATTAGTCAAATCCAAAACACAGTAATATTCAGAAGCTGACCAAATCAAAGAGATAGGATCAACTTTGAGATCAGTGGTGGTGATGAGGTTAATTTGGTGGTTAGGGAGAGGATTGGTGGAAATGTTCAGTCTTGGTTTAGGAGGTATGATGTCTCCATTGTCTATAAGATCTTGTATTTTATTCTTCAAATTCTAACACATTTCTGTTTTATGGCCAGCCCTTTAGTGATACTCGCAGTATTCATTAGGATTGTGATTTGCAGGAAGTGGGTCAAAAGGAGCTCTTGGTTCTAGGGGGTTGATCGATTTGGCTTCTAAGGCTTTCTTATATACCACAACCAGAGGAACCCCCAATTTAGTAAAGGACTTTCTCTCCAATCTTAATGGCTAATGATGAGAAATGACAGATATCTCCCCTTCCTTCTTATTATTTGAGGCAGTGACATTTGCTTGGTAGGGAGTACTCTTCTTGTATCTATTATGGGTGGTCTCATCTTTGATGTGGCCACTCTGGATCAAATCTTCTATTTTGGAGGCAGTGGCAATAAGGGCTTTAAAGCTCGAGATGTATTGTGTGAGGAGAGATTTTGGTATACTGGCAGAAGGTTCTTCACAATTATATCAACCTGCTCTTACTCAGTTGATCGATTCACCATTTGGGCTGCCTTTTCTCTCCACCGCGTAAGGAATGAGTAGCAAGATTCCTTCAGGTTTTGCTTGGTAGTCTCCAAATCTCTCCTTATGACATCCACTTCAATGTTGTATTCATACTGCTTCACAAATGTATTGCAGATATCATCCCAAGTTCTCTTTTTACTTATATCTAAGTCTAAAAACCATTTTATAGCAGTTTCAATGAGAGATTGTTGAAATAATTGGGCAAGAAGCTCATTATCAACCCCCAAAGGAGCCCTTGCCCCTATATACATCTTCAAGTGTGTCTTAGGGCATGTTGTCCCATTGAATCTATCCAACATTGGTATTTTGAACTTTGGTGGAATTTTGGCATTAGGAAAATGGGGTAAAGAACTAGCATCAATCACATCATCATGTTTCTTAATGCCTTTGAGGGTCTTTTCCATGACTTCAAATTTTTCCATTAAGGCTTTAGTATTTATATGGGAAGAAAATTCCTCTCCTTGAAAAGGATTCAAAGGAGAAGGAGTGGTAGAATAAGTGGCATTTTGTATTTGGAAAGTGACAAGTGATGGGGTAACATTTGGAATTAGGATAGAGGGTGAGATGATATTTGGATGTGCATCAACTGTGGCCTTTCCTTTATCAGTCAAGTCAATAGAGACATTGGTGGAAAATGAGGTATTTGCAACAGCTTGGGTTATGCTTGGAATGGTTTGGTTTGGTGTAGTATTTGAACTAAGGGTGGCTCGACTCATCATAGCTTGAACCTCTTCCATGGACTATCTCTGCTCTTTGAACTAGGCTCGTTGGGCCTCTAAAACAGCTTGAAAATTCCATTCTTGCTTTAAGAGAAGATTTGTCAAGAATGAATTCAACTGGGCCTTTTCCTTCGTATTAGTTGCATTCATACCACTTTCCTTTAATCCACTTGTACCCTCAACCATCTTAGGTACCTTGTGATAAGGAAAAAAGGCAGACAAATTGAGTATAAGAGCAAGGTAATACAGCAGGATGATAGACCTTTGGGCTATCAATGGTATTTTTAGGAATGGGTATTTTAGTGAACCATAGGCTTGGTGAGCTTTCCACTTGTTTCAAGGTTTTTGGATGACGAATGTATGTGTGCATAAATAAAAAGTCCTTTCATGAATACAATAAGGCTTCTTTTATGGTACATACAATCTAAGATCCAATTTCTAAGTTCATTACATGAAAGGGACAAGGTAGCTTGGTTTGGGGTACCCTTACACTAGAGCAGTGATATACCTAACTACATGTGAGTCAAAGAGCCTTACATGGGTTCAACAGCATGTGCATACTCGTTACACCTTTGAAAGGATCAAAGAATTCATCGCGGGGTGGATGATTTCACTATCGGTGAATAGACCCAAGGAGGGTTACCCACCTAATGTTACTCACCATCCATTGTTTTCCTAGAACTAGGTTGAATGGCAAAGAGCTTATGCAAATGATGCATGCAAAGTTACAATTATATTAAAAGACTAAACTTTTTTAAACCAATTAGTAGTCCTCTTATTTTTTCCTTTTAAAAAGAAAATTTGTCCCTAGTGGAGTCACCAACAGTGAGGCCTCGCCTTAGCACTGGTCCGATCTGCTAAAGGGAATCGAAATGCTCATTTGGAAGAGAACTCACGAGGAAGCCCTCAAGCTTATTTTGAAAATCATTTTAGAGTTGCCACCTTAATTTGTTTTTATTTCAGGAAAATATAAGGAAAAAACCCATTTGACTCCCATCATTACCCAAAGGAAAAAAGATCACTAGCCTCGAAACCAAAGAGGATTCGAGGACTAGGTTTTTAGTTTAACAAAACATATTTGGCCAAGTAATATAAAAGTAACTTAAAATATATTTTATGAACAATTTAAGATGCATGAACAATTTATAATATATATGATCATTAATTCCAATAAACACAAGTAATAATCCAAAGTAAGATTAATCATTACAAATAAAATCCTAAAACATAGGGGATACCTCCTCTAGCCCTTATGGGTACTAGGAAGGTTACACGTTCCCCAAACTAATCCTAATAATAAAGCAAAGTAATAAACACAAAAAATAAGTGAAGAAGGTGATAGGGGGATAGTTGATTAATTTTAATTGGATTTGATGCCTGAACCAAGCATGCCTACATATCTCTTTGAATAGGAATCAAAACCTAGGCTGTTCTCCCTTCTTGCGAAGAGGTTAGTTTAGCCTTGCCACTTTATCATGTTTTGATTGATTGATTAAAAGAGGGTTGAGTTAATTAATTAATTTAATTGATTACTGAGTTGATTAGCTAGCAACCTAAATAAATCAATTTAATCAACTAACTAAAATAGAAAATAACCAATTAGAAAGGAAAAGAAGATTACCTTAAGCTTTCGCAGCTTAGGGATGTGGGGCGGATAAAGCAGATGACCGAATCGCAATTCCACCTTCTCCACATAAGAGACACGAGCCTCGGACCACCAGAATGCAATTGTACCTTCTCCACATGACAGACACAAGCCTTGGGCAAGAGACTTGCCTCGAACAAGTGGGCAGAAAGCCTTAAAGCACCCAACGTGCTTTGCAAAGTAATGAGCAAAAGCAAAGCAATTTACTTGAAGTTAGTGCTTTTTTGAGCCTCCAAGTCTGTGTTCTTTAGAGTAGAGAGGCCACCTCTATATATAGGGGGAACAATGAAGCATAGGGACTGAATTTTCCAATATAGGAGCAGAAACACGCCGTCGATGCCGCACAAGTCACTGCAGCACCTCATAAGCCTCTGCAACAATGCCACAGAGAGCTTTGCAGCACTGCAAGAGGCTTTGTGGTAATGCTGCAGAGCTGTGCAGTAATGGGCTGTGATTCGCCCGTTCTCACTTATTTCTTGTCCGTTTTACATGATTCTAGTTGTATTATACTCATTACTGAGTCCTAGATGATTTGATGATGATTTAAGAGCCTCAATTGATTCCTTTCCCAACTGAATGGTCTCTAATTCTGAGAGGTGCAGAATTAAGGGTTCACAATCGCCAACAACTTCAACAACTAAACAACATAATGGTCAACTAAAGCAAGGTTTCCCCACTTGTGACTAGTGTGGTAAGAAGCATCTTGGAGCTTGCTGGAAAGTCTCTAATGCATGTCTAAGACATTGTCAGATGGGCTACTTTTGAAAATGCTGTGTAACAACCCACACTTACCATAGGAGTTTACATGACAACTTGAATTTAGAGCTATTATGACAAACTATGTGCTTTTATGAAAATTCATGAGTTATGTGATTGATAAGTATGTGGAATGTTAGAGTGGCTTTAATATGCCTAATATGAATTATTATGGTAAAGCAAGTGATGTATAGAAATGCATAAGCATCAATATATTTATTTCACATAAACTAAATTTTCATGCACAAAGCGATTTTTAAACATAAAATAATTTTTATGAGCATTTTAAAATATTTTTAAATAAATATTTTGGGAATTTTAAAAAAATAATAAGAAAAATAGTTAATTTTTAATTATGTATAATCGATCCATAAAATAAATAAAATGGCCAAATTCCCAAAAGCCCACTAAAATTCACAAAATACCTTCAAACTTTGCGATTTTGCGACTATTTCGTAAATTTTTCCTTTCCTTTCAATTTGCTATTGGATTTTTATGACACTAATCATGAGAAAATTATTTTGAACTAAATGTTTATTGATTTCCATTGATTAAATTTGGACTAGATGAATTCTTGAGAGAGAAATCAATTCTTCTACTGAAAACACAAACCTCTGAACGTGAATCCTCCAAAGGTGAACCCTAAAACTCAAAGTTGGAATTTTCACGCATAAACTCTATAGGGCGGCAATTTTACATCATTGTGTTCTAAATTGATTTTTTTTGTGTGTAGATGAAAAATATTGGTTTAAATCATATTTTTGTATATTATTGTAATGATCAGAAGACACCAAAAAGCAAGAGAATTCATGATTTTCGCTCTAAACCCTAAAATTGGAATTTTCATGCATACAAATTGTCTATAGCTGCTGATTTGTACATACATGGATTCTAAACTAATTTTTTATATGATTAGATGAAAAATAATGGTTTAAATTATGTGTTTACATATTGCTGTAATTACTAGAAAAGAGAAAGATTCATGGTTTTCTTCTTAAAACCTAAAGTTGGAAAATTTCATGCATATGGACATCTATGGCTGCCAATTTATAAGAATTCATGTTCCAAAATGATTTTTATTTTGATTACATGAAAAATCTTAATTTAAACCATGTTTTTGCATATTAATAAAATGAATGGAAAGTGCGAAAGTAAGAAAAATTCATGTCTTCCTTGAATAGGGCATTCGGCCAATGTAGGGATTTTAATTCCAACATCTATAACTTTTATATGCAATATTTTAATGATTATTGACATGTATACATCAATAATAAATGATTAAATTGCATGTTGGTTGAAGGAATAACTCTAGACAAGTTTAGAGGCAATTAGGTATATCTAGGGTTTTCCAACCCTATTTCTATGATGTGATTAATAAGTTTATGTGAATAAGTGATATAGGAAATAAGTTTTGTGATAAGTTAACATGAGTTAATGATCTTAAATGGATGACAAGGTTGATTGTATGAAATGGTCATAAGAGATAGGCATGATACTTGAAAGTCTATTTGATAAGTTAAAGGTGATAAGTATGTTAAGTTGAATGTTGAATTGAATTGATATTAAAACCATGAAATGTTATGTTTGAATTTAAAAAATTCATGATATGAGTTATTATGTATTTTCATGTGGGCCTATAAAGGCAAAGTATGCAAGACTGTAAAAGTCAACATGTTATGTACAAGTGATGAGTGCACTTCTAAATGCAATTCCAAGTGCATGTGAATGTTATATGTGCATGGGGTAGTATGGGATAGGATAGCATGATGTTAAATAAACATTAAGTATTAAATTTAATATTATGCTAGAGCTTGAGGAATAGTAGAAGTTCAAAAGGTGCTACAAGTAATAGGAGCAAAGGAACCACAAGGTGAGTAAACATTATGTTCAAGTTACAAGTACAAGTTATCAGGTTATGTGAACCTTTGATATCTTGAATCCCAAGTTCTTTCCTACTTTTAAATATGACTAAATGATTTCTTTGTGAACTTGGGTTGCTAAAGGACATTTGGTCCAAAAACATTTTTTATTACTCAATTATAATAAAGAACCTTTGTGATTATTGCCCTAACTTATATCCTTTCTAAAAGTATACTATTATTTATCTTTTATTTGATAAGCTAAACATCTATTGTTATTATGCCACATGTGATTGCATTTCTTCAATGCTATTTTTATAACTAATTACCATTAGCTCTAGCTATGGTACCCATAACCCTTTTTATTCAGAAATCCTTATGCCGATGTGAGTAATCATCGGTTATGTGTTTGAGTGATTATGGCAATAGCCTTCATTTTATGTGTTCGAGTGATTATGGCAACAACCTTCACTCTATGTGTTATATGTTATAAGTATGATTTTTGCGAACCTTTCTAAATTGTAAACTATGAATCATGAACTATGAGTTATGAGCTATGAGCCCTTAGATATGTGTTATTGTATAAGTCTTATTGTTTACTCATTAAGATCATCTATCTCACCCCTTCTTCCTTATGTGGTTCCATATGAGCATTATGAGGAGGCAAGGTGATTACTCAAGCAACCTACTCTACTTGGGAAATTCCCTTGTCAAAGTTATAATAATACCATACTATGTTGAGTCCTTAGACACTCCAGGAGTTATTATGGGAAATTTATTTTGGCATATTATGCTGGTGATTTTATTTGGAGTTTTATTATTAATTCCTTATGGATTGTATTAAAGTATATTTTTTTTAGCTTCTGCAACTTAAGGTTTTTCCTTGATAAAAGGTTATTAAGTTAATGTATGAGGTTTTTGTATGATCCCAGGTAGTATTTGTATATGTATAAGTAGGTTCTATAGGCATGGGTGACCTTATGTCTCCCTATGTTTTAGGACTGTCATATCTTAGAAGTTGGGATGTGATAGACTACCCATAGAAGGGAAATTTGAAAAATGTGACCTTGACACCTCCACCACCTGGACCATCTCAACCTCAATGGGAAGGAGCCATGAATAAGAGACACAATTGAGACTTTTGCTAGTAGTTGGTAACTGTTAGCCTAATAGCATAGGAATTAAATTATATGAATGATATTATATGACTTCTTAGCTATTTCGTTTGGGTTTGATATTCTATTGCTTAAGAGATGATTGACTTTTAAAATGATAAGGGAGCTCAGTATGGTATAGGTTATGCGTTACATGATTAGGATACATGATACATGCCATGATATGTGATATATGCTAGGTGATATGTGTCCTGTGATGTGATATTATATGATGGGTGTTCATGTTAAATGCATGCTAAGTATGATATTTTAATAGTGGGGTTAAGTGGGTTAGAAAGAGAAGTTGACTAAGTTTTGATCCAACTGAGATTAATGATTAATGGGTATAATGTTATGAGGCATGAAATGCTTACATGTTACAATTGTTTGATATATGAATTATATAGAGTTATTGAATGATAATTGTGATTGATGCCACAAGAAGAGAAATGATAGTTAGTAATAATCAGTAGGAGAATGAAACAAATTAGTTACATTGCATATACATAAGTATACGGTATGAAGTAATTGAAGTATATTAAGAAAATTATGACTTAGATGCTACCATATAGACTAGAACAATAAGAAAGTTAGGGATTTCTGTGTCATTATATAGATACCAAGTACAGTCAAAGGAAGAATATTAATCTAACGTGATTTAAAAAAAGAAGATAGTTTTCCCATTTGAAATTCTAAAGGCAAGATGCTTGATTGATTTTGGTGCTATGCATTGGTTTGTGTCTCCATATTTTGCTAAGAGTCTCGGTAGAGATAAGGAATTAATGATTGAACCCTTAGTATTGTCTACTCCTTTAGGAGAAGTGATGGAAGTGAAATGTGTGTTTAAGGACTGTGGGGTAGCCATTGATGGAAAGAATCTACCTGTTAAATTATTTAGAACTTGATGTGCTAGAATTTGATGTAATCTTGAGAATGGACTGGCTATATGAGTATGGAGCTCAGATTGACTATAGAGAAAAGCAAGAAGAGTTTTGAACTAAGGATGGGAAGAAATTTATGTATCCAGGAGATACCTATGATTAAGGTCTACTCACGAAATCATCGAATGGATGAGTGTATTTAGGAAGCCAAGGACGGGATGCAGTAGAAGCATTCCCATTTTTTTTTAGAATATATAAGTAGCTATTTAAATTCGAGGATGAATTTCTTTTGGGTGGGAAGGGGGGGGTGGGAGAATGTAACAACTTAACTCACCCTAGGAGTTTACATGACCATTTGAAATTAGAGCTATTACCACAAAATGTGTGCTTTTATGAAAATTCATGAGTTATATGATTAATGAGTATATGGCATGTTACAGTGGCTCTAATATGCCTAATATGAATTATTATGGTAAACCAAGTAATGTATAGAAATGCATAAGCATAAAAATATTTATTTCACAGAAATTGAATTTTCATGCACAAAATAATTTTTAAGCATAAAATAATTTCTATGAGCATTTTTAAAATATTTTTAAATAAATATTTTGGGGGAATTTAAAAAAATAATAAGAAAAATATTTAATTTTTAATTACCTATAATCAACCCATTAAATAAATAAAAAGGCCAAATCCACAAAAGCCCACTACACCAAAACACTCCTAACCTAGCTTATTAAGGATGACTTGGAAATTGCCTAAAACCCTAAATATATAAAGTGGATTTTGGCCAGACCTTGCTTCCACAGGACCATTCTATTATTTCATTATTATGGCAAAAAAATTCTCTCAAAAATAATCTCTCTACCGAAATTCACAAAATACCTTCAAACTTTGCGATTTCTTGACCGTATCTGTAAGTTTTTCTCTCCTTTCAATTTATTATTTGATTTTTATAAAAAAAATATGAGAAAATTATTTTGAACTAAGTATTTACTAATTTTTATTGATTAAATTTGGCTTGGGTGAATTCTTGAGAGAGAAATCAATTTTTCTATTGAAAACACAAACCTCTCTACGCAAATCCTCCAAAGGTGAACCCTAAAGCTCAAGTTAGAATTTTCATGCATAAACTCTATTGGGGGAGGGGGGGGGGGGGCAATTTGCACATCATTATGTTCTAAATTAATTTTTGTTGTGTTTAGATGAAAAATATCAGATCAAATCATATTTTTGTTTATTACTATAATGATCAGAAAACACCAAAAAGCAGGAAAACTCATGATTCATGGTTTACATATTACTGTAATGACTGGAAAGTACTAGAAACAAGAAAGATTCATGGTTTTCACCCTAACACCTACAATTGGAAAATTTTCATACATATGAATCTATATGAGTGCCCATTCATACATATTCATGTTTTAAAATGATTTTTGTTTTGATTACAAGAAAAATTTTGGTTTAAATTATGTGTTTGCATATTACTGTAATGAACGGAAAGTGCGAAAAGGAAGAAAATTCATGTTTGTTGTTGAATGGATGATTCAGCCTACGTTTGGAATTTAATTCTAATGTCTATAATTTTTATGTGATATATTTTAGTGATTATTGACATGTACACATGAATAAAAAATGATTAAAATTACATGTTGGTTGAAGGAATAACTCTAGACAAATATAGAGGCAATAGAGTTTCCTAACCCTATTTCTATGATATGATTAATATGTTTATGTGATTATGTGATATGGGAAATAAGTTTTATGGTGAGTTAATAATGAATTAATGATCTTAAATAGATTATGAGATTGGTTATATGAATTGGTCATAAGAGATAAGCCTGATACTTGAAAGGCTACTTGATAAGTTAAAGGTGTTAAGTATGTTAAGTTGAATGTTAAATTGGATTGATAGTAAGATCATGATATATTGTGTTTGACTTGAGAAGAGTCTTAGTATGAGTTATTATGTGATACCATATGGGCCTATAAAGGCTAAGTATAGAAGACTTTAAAAGTCAACATGTTATGTGCAAGTAATGAGTGCACTTTTAAGTGCAAGTCCAAGTATATATGAATATTATATGTGCATGGGATAGGATAACATGATGATTAAGCAAATGCTAAGTATTGAATTAAATATTATGTTAGAGCTTGAGGAGTAGTAGAAGTTCAAAGGGCTATAAATATTAGGAGCAAATGAACCATAAGGTGAGTAAACATTATGTTATGTTACAAGTATGTGATATCACGTTATGTGAGCCTTTGAGATCTTTAAAACCCAAGTTCTTTTCTATCCTAAATTATGATTATAGGATTTCATTATTAAGCTAGGTTGCCAAAGGATAATTGGTGTGAAACTGCATTGTTTATTCCATGATAAGAAAGAACTTTTATGATTGTTGCTATGCCTTACTTTCTTTATAGAGTCACACTATTGTTTATTTTTTTTGTTCAATAATCTAAACATCTACTATTATTGTATTACCTATGATTGCATTCTTCAATGCTACTGTTACCTTTCCTTTACGTTATAAGTAAACAAGGTAGCAACCTTCACTCTATATTTATGTTACGAGTGGATAAGGCATTGTCCTTCACTCTATATTGGTGTTAGGAGTGGACAAGGCAGCAATCTTCACTCTATAATTATGTTACGAGTGGACAAGGTAGCAGCCTTCACTCTATATTTATATTATGAGCAGACAAGTAACAGCCTTCACTCTGTGTTATGAGTTATAAGTTTGAAATATGTGAACCTTGCTAATTTGCAAACTAAGAACCATGATCTATGAACCCTTATAAAAGGATATGTGCTATTGTTCAAATCTTATTATTTACTCATTGAGATCACCTATCTCACCCCTTTTTCCTAGTGTGGTTCTAGGTGAGCATTATAAGGAGGCAAGGTGATTACTCAAGCTACCTACTCTGCTTCGGAAATTGCCTTGTCAAAGTTATAATAATACCATGCTATGTTGAGTCCTTAGATGCCCTATGAGTTATTATGGGAACTTTATTTTGGAATATTTTATTGGTGACTTTATTTGGAGTCTCATTATTATTTTCCTTTGGATTGTATTAAAGTATATTTTTAGCTTCCACAACTTAAGGTTTTTCCTTTAGGAAAGTTTTTTTTGAAATTAATGTATTAGGCTTTGGTACAATCCTAGGCAGTATTCATATATGTATAAGTGGGTTCTATGGCACGTGGGTGAACTTATGTCTCCCTATATTTTAGGATCATCATGTCTCTGAAATTGGGATGTGACACTTTCCCTTCCTAGGCTCACATGAATTTATATAATAGTTATATCATGACTTTTTTAAAGCCAAACACAATAAATCATAATCTTAATATCGGTTTAATTTAACATCCAACTTGGTACCCTTAATACTTTTTATATATATCAACTTAACAAGTAAACCTTAAAAGAGTCATTCTTCTCTCCTTTGGACCAAATCATACAATCAATCCCATAGGCAAATTAGGATCATTAATTCACAATTAACACATCATAGGACTCAATTCACATGCTAATTAACCATATACACATATTAGCCAAACATGTCGGTTAATGTTTCGGAAACCCTAGGCAAGGCCAAACCACTCTCGAAGTTTCCCAGAGTTACTCCTTCAACCATCATGCAATTAAATCATGCATCATTCATATACACATATTAACAACCACAAAAATGAATTTTATAAAAATTATAGGCATTGGGATCAAAATCCCACCATAGGCTAAACCACCTTTATGTTGGAAAATAATGGATTTTCTTGCTTTTCCTTCTTTTTGATCATTATAGTAATATGTAAACACATGATTTAAACTAATATTTTTCATGTAAATATAACAAAAATCAGTTTAGGAATCAAAAACACACAAATAGTTCCCCTTTGTGTTCATATGCATGAAAATTCTAGCTTTTAGGATTCACCTTTGATGGATTTGCGAAGAAAGAGATATGTTTACAGTTGGAAATCAGTTTCTCCTTCAAAAATACAACCTAGGCCAATTTCATTATGAAGAACATTAGTAAATAAATATTCTCATATGGATTATCCATGGTTAGTTTCATAAAAATCAAAAAGTAACTTGGAAGAAGAGAAAAACTTATGAAGAAGATCAGAAAATCGCAAGGTTTGGAGGCACCTTGTGTTTTTCGGTCAAGAGAGAATTTTTGGGAGAAAATTTTGTAAAAATTTGATGGAAAATAGAATGGAGGCTACCACAAACTAGGGTGGCCAAATTTTAGGTTAAAATTAGGTGTTTTTGTGCAAAATTATTAGATTGCCATTAATGAGCTAGGTTAGGAGTGCTTAAGTGTATTGGACTTTTGGTGAGTTAGGCCTTTAATCCAATTTATGGTTGATTTAAATGTATTAAAAATAAAATATTTTTCTTATTATTTTCATTAAAATTACTCTAAAAATATTTGATTTAAAATATTTTGAAAATGCTCATAAAAATTATTTTATGCTTAAAAATTGCTTTGCGTATGAAAATTCACTTTATATGCAATAAATCATTTTATGCATTGGAACTTCTACATAAATCACCTATTTCATATTCAAACATATTATGTATATTAGAACTAGTCTAACATGCCACTTGCTCATAAATCACATAGCATATGAAATTTCATAAAAGCACACACTTTATCACAATAGCCCTAAAATCAAGCAATTTGTCACGAAACTCCTAGCCTGGGTATGAGCTGTTTCATTCTCCCCCCTTAAAAGAAATTCATCCTCAAATTTAGATACTTACTCATATGTTCTCAAAAAGCTAAGGATGCTCTTGCTACATCCCTTCCTTGGCTTCCCAAGTACACTAATCCATTCCATGATTACACTAATGGATCTTAATCATATGTATCTGTTTGATATATAAATTTCCCCCCATCCTTGGTTTAAAATTTTACTTACTTCTCTCTATAATCAATACAACCTCAATGCTCATATAACCAATCCATTTCTAAGATTACATTGAATTCTAGTACATCAAGTTCTAACAACTCCCTTAGAAGTTCGGTCCTTTAATGTCTACCACATAATCCTTACATACGTACTTTACTTCCATAATATCTCCTAAAGGAGTTGACACTACTAGGGGTTTATTAATTACCTCCTTATCTCTATCCAAACTCTCAGCATAACATGAAGACACAAATGAGTATGTAGCACCAAAATCTTTTAAGTATCTTGCACCTTATACTAGTACCACACCTCCTTCTTGAGTTAGAGTCCTAACAACTCAATCACCTGAGCGTCAAAGTAGGATAGTTGATGGATTAGCTTATCCATCTCATCTAAAAATTCATGAAGCTCATCACCCTCCTCACCATAGAAGGTAGGTGGTTGTAACTTCTTAAATTCTGAGATAGTCATTCCTTCATCGGGTAGTCATATCCTTTCCTTCCGTGCAAGTGCCACTACTATGGGATGTAGAACTCCATTCTCCTTTTGTGTTGGTGACACTTCCTACATTTGAGCTCACATTTGTGAACCTTTAATTTCACACTATTCAGTATGCATTTTAAACTTTAGAAGCACTTAGATTTGGTAAACAAAGCTCCAAAAATTGAAAACTCTCAAAATGGAAAAATCAAAAAAACCCAAACATTTCTTTTTGACATTTGAGCCCTTTCAAATCATCCAAGACTGAGTAATGAATACAATGCAATTGGAATCGCAAAAAATGGACGAGAAATGAGTAAGAATGGGCAAAAATGGGCTAGATAGGTGAAACTAGGCTGGCTGCCACACAAGTCAAGTATGAGCATCAACAACCCTCTGGACTGCAGTAAGAGATTAAGCTACTTGAGTGGAAGTAGGAGCGTATCATGATGGACTTTGTAGTTGGGTTACTTAGAACCTTTAAAGGATATGACTCTATATGGGTTATAGTGGATTGACTAACAAAGTTTGCCCATTTTTTAGAAGTTAAGACCATGTATTTTGTAGCCCATTATGCATATTTATACATAGATGAGCTTGTGAAACTGTACGAAGTACCGGTTTTTATCATCTTGGATTAAGGCACTCAGTTCACCTTGAGTTTCTACAAAAGTTGCAAGAAATGTGGGGAACGCAGTTGGACTTCAGCATAGTGTTTCACTGTCAAATGGATGGACAGTCTGAAAGGACAATTCAGACACTTGAGGACATGTTAAGAATGTGTATCCTAGATTTCGGTGGTAGCTAGGATAAGTACCTACCTTTGATTGAGTTCGCCTACAACAACAGTTATCATTCATCCATCAGCATGGCACCATACAAAGCCTTATATGAAAAGAAATATTATTCTCTAGTTTGTTAGATTGAGCCTAGAGACAAGTATGTGGAGATGCCAAAATTGCTCAAGGAGACTACTGAGAAGGTGTGAACCCTTAATTTTGCACCCTCATCATCCAGTCTCACCTTAGCACCTGCTAAGTTTAATGCACTATGCGGAGCTATTATGGTAATCCCGCTTATCTTACATGGCTCATCATCTGTGGTGGCACAGAGCATAGTGGCTGCATTTATGTTATGCGACCCACCGTGCTTCTCATATGCAGCAGCCGAGTTTGAGTGGCGCGGCCACAATGCTGATCCATGTCACCTGCTGGATTCGATTTTCGAAAATGCCCTTCTTTTTCATTTTTTAATATTTTTTAGCCCTATCCTTTTCATCTTTTCACATTTTCACTTCCCTAATCACCCTCACCTTATTTTCCCATAAATAGCCCTTCCATTTCCTCATTTCAAACACACCTTGAGTTAATATTGATAGTTATCCTCTAATTCCTCTCTTCTTCTTCCTCCAACCACTCTCTAATTAATTAATTAAGTACCTCACCCTAACCAAGTTAATTAATATTTTTAATTAACTAAAACTTTTTTTTAAAATTAAAATTAATTACCCAACTAATTAATTAATCTTTTTAATTAATTAATTAATCACTTTTTTTTCCAAAATCAAATTAACCTTTTTTTAATCCACCCTCTATCCAAATTAATTGATTAATCATTTTAATTAATTAATCCATCCATCCTTTTCATCATATTAATTAATTAATTAATCATTTTAATTAATTAGTCCATCCATCCTTTTCATCATATTAATTAATTAATTAATCATTTTAATTAATTAATCAATCCCCCAATCAATCCAATCACCCAGTCCTAATAAAATGGAATTTTGGTTCGATAAAACCTTTTGCGCACCAAAAGCCAAGGTATTAGCCTTTTCCTATTAAACCCAAATCAATTCAATCAATCTGAATAACCCCTAAACCTCTCTACTTAATCATGGAATGAACTACGTGGGTTTTAATCCCCATCCAATGGGGTATGTAGGCACATTTGGAATCTAAATCCAAACCTCAAATCCAAAACCCAATCAATCTCTTTTCCACTTTTTTTAATTAATGTAATTTATGAATGTTTCATTTTAATTTTCTTATTGCACTCATGCCTTGCTCATACATTATAATGTAATATTTATCATCCATGAAATTAATTTTTCAAAGTCAAATTAAACTTAACAGCCAAATTTAGATTATTTAAAACCAAAAACCTAGTCCCCAAACTCAACCTAGTTCGAGACTAGTGATTTTTATCCATAGGTAAATTAATTGAAAATTAATGAATTGGAGTCAATTTGGTTTTTCCTTAATTTTCCCATTTAAAAATAAAATAGGGTGGCGACTCCCAAAAATCATTTTTCAAAATTGACCAAATCTAAACTCGCGGGTTCCATTGTGAGTCTAAACCCGAATAAGCATCCCGATTCCCTCTAGCGGACCAAATCGGTGCTCGGGTGAGGCCTCATAGCTGGCGACTCCACTGAGGACCTTGCCACCTTTTTTAAAAATAAAAGGAAAATAAGAGGTTACTATTTGGTAAAATTTTTCCAAAATAATCTCCATTTGGATCATTAAGTATAATTTGACTTTTATGCATCACTTTGCATAATAAAGGCTCCTTGCCTAGCCTTATCTTTAGGAAAACTTTTGGATGGTGACTAGCATTGGCTCGATAACTCTCTTTGAGTACATTGGGAGATAGCAAAAACATTCCACCCCATAATGAATCCCTAATCATTTTGGTGGTGTAACGAGTAATCAGTACCGATGGACCCACGCGAGGCTCCTTGTCTCATATGTGGTTAGTTACATCGATGCTCTAATGGGATGGGGACCCTTAACCAAACCACCCTTCACCTTTATGCATATAATCACCTTAGCATTAACCCTAGGTTCCATGTACTATAATAAAGACACTTGTGTATATGCTCATGAAACATTTTTTACCATGCATCATGACATGACCATGCATACATGTTATAAGACCAAGAACCTTGAGTCTATGTTATGCCTTGAACTAAGTCGAGCATCAACCTTCAAACACTTTTGGCCTAAGACTTTTGGCTCATTACCTTCCTCAAAACTAAAACTATTGGCACCACCATCACCTTAAGCCCAAAACCTTCAAATCCAAACACCAATACCTTTGCCCAAACACTTTAAAATATTAAACCCTCATTAAGCCCAAAATCTTTTGGTCCTAACGTAAGTCCTAATCCTCAAGCCCAAAACCTTTTAGCCCTAGCCTAAGTCTTAATCCTTAAGCCTAAAACCTTCTGGCCCCCAACTTGAGCCCCAAA
Organism: Reutealis trisperma; assembly: GCA_947687605.1. Lineage (NCBI taxonomy): Eukaryota > Viridiplantae > Streptophyta > Magnoliopsida > Malpighiales > Euphorbiaceae > Reutealis > Reutealis trisperma. The sequence goes on from CANTUT010000585.1 coordinate 227,504, forward strand.
TCCTTAAGCCCAAAACCTTTTGGTCCCTACCTAAGTCCTAATCCTTAAGCTCAAAACCTTTTTGTTCCCAACATAAGACCTAGTCTTGAAAGCTCAATACCTTTGACCTAATGAATAATTATTACCCCAACATCTTAAGCCTAAAATGTTAAGCCCAAAATGCCTTAGGAAGTCTTTTTTCTCCTCAAAATTTGCAGCCTTTCATAATTTTTTCATGCCTTTTTCATACACTTACCCTTCTTTTTTTGCTTTGAAGGTACCAATGGCTCACTCTTTTGACTGAGACACCATGAACGCATTTTTCACTAGCATCCTCAAAAGGCAAGAGGAAAATTTTCAAGCTTCAAGCCATACTCACCTTTGCCCTTGACACTCAACGAGCTAATTTTAATAATCCTTTAGTCGCCCAACAAACCAAATTTAATAAAGCCCTGACTACTCAACAAGTCAGCTGTTAACAAAACATTGGCTCAGCTCACCAAAGCCCTATCCTCCCGAAGGTAGTCTATGCATTCAAATCATTCAATCATGTCTCATGATTCTCATTTTGCTAACCAATCTAAGTCAAATCCAATTGACTCATTTTCCAGTGCACCCCATCTTGATCTAGCCAAAATCTTGATCTAGCCAACATTGTAGCTCCTCCTATGGTTAATTAGCCCAACACCTCTCTTTTTTCAACAAACATGGCCTTTGGTCCTATTGCTGCATCTATACCAATTCCTATCATTAGCCTTGCCCATGATAAAGAAGTGTGCAAAAATACCATATAGCTAACCACAAACACTCTTGACAACCTAATTCCTGTTATTGATCTAACCAAAAATCTCATGCCACCAAACACCAAAGTCAACTTTCCTCCTTCCTTGAATCCTTTTTGGGGAATGGAAACTTCTACCCAACCAAACATCAAAGGACCCATCAAACTACCATTAAAGCACAACACCACTGTGCAGCAAACTCACACAGTGGAGAAAAGATGTAAGAATAGTAATCTTTGTGCTATCACTCCAATTATCTCATCCAAGCAAAAAGGAAAAGAGGTAAGTACCATCACCAACCACCAATCCCATAAAGCAAAAAGAAGAAAGTTCACTGATTTAGGAATTTCCTTAAGTGCGGTTTACAAAATGGCCTTTGAGGCTGACTTGGTTAAGTCTCTAGAGCCAAAAGCACCCTCTATCCATCCATCCAAAAACTATAGACTTGATCAATATTGTGAGTACCACCAAGGAGCTGGGCACAAAACTGAGATGTGCAAAAATCTAAGGCATTGAATACAAGACCTTATTGACAATGGAGATATCCTCCTTCCAGAACTGGTACCCAATGTACCCATAGACCTTAAGGACATCATCAATCTCAAGCGGGAACACACCTTGTCAGATTCATCTAACCTACCTAGTGACCAGCACTTTAAGGAGAGCATTGGCCTAAACATGCCCTTTTTTTACTCATACAGTCAAGTTGAGTCTAGGTAATCTTGAGTCTGAGTCATCTTAGGTCTAAGTTTGAGTCTTTTAAGTCTGTTGAATATTTCTATTAATTTGAGTTTATTAAGTCTTATGCTTGTTTCTTTTCTTTTCATCTTCAATTGTCCAAGGTGAAAGTCAGAGCTTACCATGTATTTCTATCCTTTAAGTCTGTAATGACTTTCCAATTTGTCTTAATAAAAGTTTAGATTTTTGATATTATATCTCATGTTCTTTTTTTGAATCTAGCTTGAATGATACACCATAAAAAAAAAAAAAAAGAGGGAGAGAGAGAGAAAGAAGAGAAGAAGAAGAAAAATAATAATAATAAATTTTTGCTTACATTACACGATAACATCATCCCAAGTTAAAGATTGAAGATGGAACAGCTCTTAGAACTCAACTACAAAGTTATTGTGCACATCAAGGGACAAGCCCGACTAGCTATTTAGAGCAATTAAATCCCTGACCAAGTATGAGAACATCTTAACGACTGAAGATCATTTCACAAAAAAGATCAAAGAAGAGCAATTTCAATTTTTGAAGTAGTCAATTTATCGAGATAGGAAAAGGCTCGATGAGAAGCTGCAAAATAGATCAAAAGTTTAGCAAGATCGTCATGCCTAACCTTTTCCCACATTGTAGCAAGAAGTACGTAGACCTATTCTCCATAACAAAAAAACTAATAATAATAAAATAAAAGAAAAGAGTGAGAGAGAGAGGGATGGTGTGTCATTCAAATTGGATTCTATTTTAAGTCATGTCAAAATCCATTTGAATCTATCGAGTTAGTCTAAATAATTTACCTTCATGAGTAGTCAAATAATTTTATCCCCTTTAAAGTTATCTTTCTTTGTGTCACCCTTTTTCTTCCCTTAATCATTCAAAGGGTAAAGAAAGTTTTCGAGTTGAATATTGAGACCTCACAAATAAATCTACCTTTACCTATCATTAAAGGCATGTCATTTAAAGACATTCGTACCATTTTTTAGCAAGCTTCGATCAGTCCACCACCTCTTGTTAAGGGCAAGATCTCTAAGTAATGTTTTTCCATCAAAGTGCTTGAGTCACAAAAAGACCTAAATTAGATGGTTCTCCTTCATTTCTTAAAAGTTCATCCCGACCTCTTTGCATTCCAACTAAACCCAAAAAGCATTATCCCTAAAAGCCTTATTAGCCTAGATAATGCATTCTTTCCTTTCTATAAAGCATTGAAAAAAAAAAAAAGGAACAACCATAAAGTTAATGCCTTTGGCATAAATCAAAATCTGCATCGCCCAAGCCATGTGTTGGAAGCCCACAACCCACTTTTTTGAAAGCCATGCACACTTTCTAAAAGCCCCAACTTCAAATCCCATGCCAATGGAGGAAGCCTACCTCCAATTCCAAAGCTCTAGCTCCTTGATGAAACTAAGCCACTTGAAGGTCCCACTATGAACCAAAGTCAAGGCATACCCCTCTCATCTGCTTAAAGGAAACTCGATCTCCAAAATCCAAGTGAACTTTCCAAACTTAACCAAGCCATTTATCCTTATAACCAAAACCCTGTCATACCAAGACCAAAACTAGAGCCAAGGTTAACTAAATCCTAATTCCTACCAACCCATTTGTTCAAACCTCTTGGCAAAACTAAAGCTAAAACCTTGAAAGAAGTCCAAACCCTAAACTCCTAAATTAACTGCCCAAGTGACCCAACCAGGCCAAGAGCACAAAAAGAAACATTGGGCTACATGGAGTGAACCATAAGTCTCTATCATTTATGTTAACTTATAAGCCCCCTCATTGCCATAAGCTTCCAAAGTCAAACTAGGGGTAAACCATTGACCAGAACCAATTCTTCCTTCAAAGCCTTAGGAAGCCTAAAATAGAAAATTTCCCTTCCAGACTTGAAATAAGCAACTTGTTTGCTAAATCCATCACACACTAACCCTACTATCACATTGCTGTGCCAAGCCCCAATCCATGACAAAATAACTGAATTATTGCCTTTCAATAGGGTACCTTCCTAAAATCACCTTTTCAGATAACCAACCATTAGTTCAAAGCATGTTGCTTGCATGAATGCCTTTTTGCTTAGAGTCTAGATTACCCATCATTGTCACCACTTAAAAACATTATAGAATTATCATATCTTCCTAGGGTAATCCTAGTAATCCATAAAAAAATCAATCAAAATAATCATCTTGCAACCTGCATGCCACTTTAAGAGTCAGCATTGCATGCAAATCGCATTCACGAAGTAAAATTGTGAATCCACCCTCATGCATCCAGGCAATCATCATTACAAACATCATCACAAATCATGCATGGCCTAAAAGTCAAATAAAAGGTCTATGAATTCTGAAATATGTATGCATCATTTAAGCACCAGCATCTATGCAATCATTTGTAATCATGCACCATCATACATAAGCTGAGTCCTCACCAACACCTCCTAAAGCTGACTAGTGTCTCCTTGAAGCTAAATGATACCTTTCTAGATCTAATAGATGAAGCGTGACTTCCAGAATCCCTTTAATCCCGAAAAAGTTCTTTTGAGCCTTTCGAAAGGCCCAAACCCTCACATTCAGGAGCCTAAGTTTCTTTGGCATAACCAAAATCTTGTTAGAATCTCTTGAGCTGACTCACCATAAGCCGAGGCTCTCCATCTACCAAAATCTTGTCAGAATCTCTCAAGCTGACTCGCCATAGGTTGAGGCTCTCCTTTCACTAAAATATCTTCTCCAAAATTCTCTTTCACCCATAAATGTCTAGAAAAGATCACCTAGACATCCATGTGATTCCTTTTTTCATCCGAGTCTATAAATTTCACCTATAACTGTCTAAAAATGATCACCTAGACATCTATATGGTTTCATTTTTCACATTTTTTACCCAAATCATCTCTACCTCAAACATTAAGGTTGAATAAATAGCCTTGTTTGAGATTTATACATAGGCCAAATAGATAGCCTTGATTGAGATTTACCTAAATCATCTTTACCTCCAACATTAAGGTTGGACAGATAGCTTTGATTAAGATTTACCCAAATCATCTTTACCTCGAACATTAAGATCAGACAGATAACCTTGATTGGGATTTATGCAAATCATCTCTACCTCAAACACTAAGACCAGACAAATAGCCTTGATTAAGATTTACCCAAATCATCATTACCTTAAATATTAAAGCCGTATAGATATCCTTGATTGAGATTTACCCAAATCATCTTTACCTCTAACATTAAGGCCGGACAGATAGCCTTGATTGAGATTTACTCTAGATCACTCTTTACCTCTAACATTAGGGCCAAATAGATAGTCTTAATTAAAATTCACCAAGACCATTCTCATATCCAACATCAAGGCCAAACTGATAGCCATTGATAAAATCTCATTTATCCTAAAGGGCCTCCTCCTAAAGGACTTGACAAGAATATATAAGCCCAGAAGCTGACATGGCACCTCTTCTCAACATTTACCTGTCCCATCATAATTTTAGAGATATGATGGTCCTAGAACACGAGGAGACATAAGGTCACCCACGCCTGTAGAACCCACTTACACATATACAAATCATGCCTAGGATCATACCAAACATTATACAATAACTCATTTATAACATTATATAAAAATCTTTAATTACGGAAGATAGTAATTAGACACTCCACATATAATCCATAAGGAAAATAATATTCATATCCCATTTGAAAACTTAAGAAAATAATGCATCTCAAAATAAGCATTAATCAATATTCCCGGAGCATATAATGACAACACTTCATAGCATGGTATTATTAATGACTTTGACAAGGAGTTTCCAAGCAAAGTAGAATGCTTAAGCCATCACCTTGCCTCCTCACATTTTCTCAGCTAGAACCACACAAGGAAGAAGGGGTGAGATGATTTCAATGAGTAAACAACATAGCTTAAACAATAACATATATTACTTAGAAGGTTTCATAGTTCATAGTTCATAATTTATTTTTCATAGTTCATGGCTTGCAATTTAACAAGATTTATAGAAATCAACTTATAACTCATAACATGTAGAATGGAGGCTACTGCCTTGTCCACTCATAACATAATATAAAGTGAAGGCTGCTGCCTTGTCCACTCGTAACATAGTATAGAGTGAAGGCTACTACCGTGTTCATATATAACTCATAACATGTAAAGGGAAGGTTGTTGCCATGTTCACACACAACTCATAACATGTAAAGTGAAGGCTATTGCCATGTCCACACATAACTCATAACATAATTTATAACATATAAAGGTAACAGTAGCATTGTAGGTGTTTAACTTACTAAACACAAAGGTTCTTTATTATAATTGAGTAATAAAAAATGGTTTTGGACCAAATGTCCTTTGGTAACCCAAGCTTACAAAGAAATTATTAAAATAGAAAGGAACTTGGGTTTCAATATATCAAAGGTTCACATAACATGATAAACTTGAACTTGTAACTTGAACATAATGTGTACTCACACTTGTAGCATGAATATGGTGTTTACTCACCTTGTGGTTCCTTTGCTCATAGTATACGTAACCCTTTTGAACCTCTAAAGCTCCTCAAGCTCTAATATAATATTTAATTTAATACTTAGTACTTATTTAATCATGATGTTATCCTATCCCATAGCTACCCCATGCACATATAACATTCACATATACTTAGAGTTGCACATATAAATGCACCTCGTTCGTTTACACATATCATATTGACTTTAAAAGTCTCGCACACTTAGCCCTTATAGGCCCAAATGAAAACACATTACAATCATGTCAATACCTTTCTAAGGTCATTATAATATCATTATCTTAATATCAATTTACTTTAATAATTATCTTAGTATACTTAACACATCCATACATGTCAATTTATCGATAGCCTTTCAAGTGTCATGCTTAACTCTTATGATCCATTCATTCAATCAATCTCTTCATCAATTCAAGACCATTAATTCATTATCAAGTCATCATAACATCTATTTCCATATTTCTCAATCACATTCACATTCTAATCACAACATAAGGTTAATATACCTTAAGTATAACTTAAGTATACCAAAGTGCCTCTAGGCTAGTCTATCATCATTCTTTCAATCAACATGCAATTTAACCATTTATCATACATACATGCATGTCAATAATCATCAAAATACATCACATAAAAATTAGAGACATTGGAATAAAAATATCAATGTAGGCCAAATGCCCTATTCAAAGAAAAAAAAAAACTGAATTGTCTTATTCTTCGCATTTTATGTCTATTATAGTAATATGTAAAAACATGGTTTGGACCAAGATTTTTCATGTAATCAAAACAAAAATTAGTTTAGAATATACACTTGTAGGAATCGGCCCACATATACATTCATATGCATGAAAATTTCCAACTTTAAATTTTAGGATGAAAAACCATGAGTTTTCTTGTTTTCGGTATTTTTCGGTCATTATAGAAATATGTAAATAGGTGGTTTAAACCATTATTTCTCATTTAATCACAGTAAATATCAGTTTATAACATCCACATGTATGAATCGGCAACCATTGATCATAATTATCCATGAAAATTCCAAGTTTCAAAGGGTGAAAATCATGAGTTTTTAAGCTTTTCGCACTTTTTGTTCATTATAGGGATACGTAAACACATTATTTAAATCATTATTTCTCATCCAAACAAAACAAATATCAGATTAGAATTCATCCATATATAAATCAGCAGCCACATGTATAAATAATCATAGAATTTTCCAACTTCTAAGTTCTAGTACAAAAACCTTGAATTTCTTTGTTTTCTGAAACTTTTCAGTCATTACAATAATATGCAAAAATATGATTTAATTCAATATTTTTCATCTAAACACATTAGAAATCAGTTTATAATACAATGATATAGAAATTTCCCACGCATGGTATGGTTTATGCGTAAAAATTTCAATTTTGAGTTACAGGATTCACCATTGGAGAAATCGCATTGAGAGGTTGGTGCTTTCGGTAGAAAATTTGATTTTTCTCTCAAGAAATCACCTAGCCCAAATTTTATCAGTAAAAATCAGTAAATATTCAGTTCAAAAAATTTTCCCAAGATTATTTTCATAAAAATCAAATAGCAAATTGAAAGGAAAAGAAAAACTGGTGAAACGGTCGCGAAATCACAAGTTTGAAAGGATTTTTATGAATTTCAGTAGAAAGAAATATTTTGAGAGAATTTTTCTGCCAAAATAATGAAACAATAGAATATTAGGTGCTAAAATGAAGGGCTGGCCAAAATTTAGATTAAATATTAGGGTTTGGGGTGAAATTTCCAAGATTACCCTTAATGAGCTGGGTTAGGAGTGTTTTAGTATAGTGAGCTTTTGGGTATTTGGGATTTTTAATTAATTTAGGGCTGATTATAGGTAATAAAAATATTTTTATTATTATTTTCTGTAAAATTCCCCCTAAAACATTTATTTAAAAATTATTTTAAAATACTCATAACATTATTTTTATGTTTAAAAATTGTCTTTTTGCATGAAAATTCATTTTATGAAAAATAAATTATTTCATGCTAATGCATTTTATTCAAATCATTTATTTCACAATAATAATTCATATTAGGCATATTAAAATTAATTTAACATGCCCTAAACTCATAAATTATGTCACACATGAATCTTCATATAGTCACACAATTTGTTACAATGACCCTAAATTCAAATAATTTGTCATGAAAACTCCTAGGGTAGATGTTGGTTGTTACATCACCATAATCAGAATTACCTTTACTTCAAAGCCAATTCTGATGAGGAGCCAACTGTGAATTCTTAATTTTGTACCCTCATCCAGCTGCACCTTAGCACATTTTAATGCGCTATGCAGAGCTATTAGCCTTAGTTACATTGCTATCCGGACATCTAAATTTCCTAAACCCCAAACCAACCAATCCCTAAAAAACATAAAAATAAAAATAAAAAAGCCAGTTGTGTTAGAATCTGATGTGGCTTCGCATCTATGGCAGTGCAGAGTGCAGCAACCATGTTTGTCTTACGCAACCCACCATGCTTCTCACACGCGGCAGTCGCATTTGAACGGCGTGGATCTGTGCTACCCGCTGGATCCAATTTTCGAAAATGCCCTTCTTTTTCATTTTTTAATATTTTTTAGCCCTATTCTTTTCATCTTTTCACATTTTCACTTTCCAAATCACCCTCACCTTATTTTCCTATAAATAGCCCTTCTATTTCCTTATTTCAAACATACCTTGAGTTAAAGTTAATAGCTATCCTCTAATTCATCTCTTCTTCTCCCTCCAAACACTTTCTAATTAATTAATTAATCTTTTTAATTAATTAATTACCTCACCCTAACCAAGTTAATTAATCTTTTTAATTAACTAAAACTTTTTTAAATTAAAATTAATCACCCAATTAATTAATTAATTAATCTTTTTAATTAATTAATTAGTCATTTTTTTTCCAAAATCAAATTAACCTTTTTTTAATCCACCTTCCATCCAAATTAATTAATTGATCATTTTAATTAATTAATCCATCCATCCTTTTCATCATATTAATTAATTAATTAATCATTTTAATTAATTAGTCCTTCCATCCTTTTCATCATATTAATTAGTTAATTAATCATTTTAAATAATTAATTAATCTCCCAATCAATCCAATCACCTTATCCCGATAAAACAGAATTTTGGTCTAGTAAAACCCTCTACCCACCAAAAGCCAAGATATCAGCCTTTTTCTCTCAAACCCAAATCAAATCAATCAATCTGAATAACCCCTAAACCCCTCCACTTAATTGTGGAATGAACTATGTGGGTTTTGATCCCTATTCAATGGGGTATGTAGGCACGTTTGGAATCTAAATCCAAATCCCAATCAATCACTTTTCCCCTTTTTTAATTAATGTAATCTATGAATGTTTCATTTTAATTTTTTTATTGCACTCATGCCATGCTCATGTATTATAATATAATATTTGTCATCCATGAAATCAATTTTTCATAGTCAAATTAAACTTAAAAGTCAAATTTAGATTATTTAAAACCAGAAACTTAGTCCTCAAACTCAACCTGGTTCGAGGTTAGTGATTTTTATCTGTGGGTAAATTAATTGGAAATTAATGAATTGGAGTCAATTGGGTTTTTCCTTAATTTTTCCATTTAAAAATAAATTAGGGTGGCGACTCCCAAAAATCATTTTTCAAAATCAACCAAATCTGAACCCGAGGGTTCCATCGTGAGTCTAAACCTGAATGAGCATCTCAATTCCCTCTAACGAACTGAGCCAGTGCTTGGGTGAGGCCTCACAGAAGATACCATTGATACAAGATCTGCTGAAGATGGCCTTTAGTCGACAAAAGAGCTATATAGACCCGAGGAGAAAGGATGTTCATTTTGTTATGGGAGATCATGTTTTTTTGAAGGTTTTCTCCAATGAAAGGTGTCATGGGATTCGGTAAGAAGGGAAAGCTATCACCTCACTTTGTTGGTCCTTTCTAGATCTTGGATAACTATGGGGAAGTGTCTTATAGACTTGCCCAACCCCTAACTATGGCATATGTGCACCTAGTATTTCACATCTCAATGTTGAGGAAATATGTATCGAATCCATCCCATGTTTTGTCACATTCAAACATCGCAATAGATGAGCAACTATCGTATGAGGAGTTACCAATAGCTATAGTGGATCAACAAGTTTAAAGATTGAGAAACAAGGAGATACCTATGATCAAGGTTCAATAGTGAAATCATGGAATGGACGAATGTACTTAGGAAGCTAAGGAAGAGATGTGGCAAAAGTATTCTTAGCTTTTTGAGACCATATGAGTAAGTATCTAAATTTGAGGATGAATTTCTTTTAAGGGGGTAGAATGTTACAACCCACACCCACCTTAGGAGTTTCATGACAATTTACTTGAATTTAAAGCTATTATAAGAAAGTGTGTGCTTATATAAAAATTCATGTGTTATGTGATTGATGAGTATATGGCATGTTAGATTAGTTCTAATATGCATAATATGAATTATTAATGTGAAATAAGTGATTTTTCATGCACAAAGCGATTTTTTAAGCATAAAATTATTTTTAAGTAATTTTAAAATGTTTTTAAATAAATATTTTTGTGGGAAATTTAATGAAAATAATAATAAAATATTTTATTTTTAATTATTTATAATCAGCTCATAAATAAAATTAAAAGGCCCAACTCATAAAAGCCCAACACACCAAAATACTCCTAACCTAGCTCATTAATGGCAAACTTATAACTTTGCACCATATTGCTAATTCTAACCTAATATTCAGCCACCCCATTCCCTTGGCAGCCTCCATTATGTTTTCCATCAGATTTTTATAGAAAAATTCTCCCAAAACTTCCCTCTCAACTAAAATTCACGAGGTGCATTCAAACCTTGTGATTCCGTGATCATTTCCATAAATTTTTCACTTCTTTCAATCTACTATTTGATTTTTATGAAACTAACCATGAGAAATTCATATGGGGCTATATATTTACTATTTTTATTGATGTTCAATTTGGCCTTGGTGATTTATTGGAAGGAGAAACCAATTTTCAACCATAAACACAACTCTTTCATCTTACATCCACCAAAGGTGAACCTTAAAATCTAAAAGTTGGAATTTTCATGCATGTGCATAGGGGGTGCCAATTTGTATGATGATGAATTCTAAACTGATTTTTGTTTTTTTAGATGAAAAATATTGATTTAAAACATATTTTTATATATTACTGCAATAATCAGAAAGTACGAAAAGCAAGAGAATCCATGTTTTCTGCCCTAAAACCTAAAATTAGAATTGTCATGCATATAATCTATAAGGAGGTGCCAATTTGTCTATTATTGTGTTCTAAAATGATTTTTGTTATGTTTAGATGAAAAATATTGGTTTAAATCATGTTTTTACATATTACCGTAATGAATGGAAAGTGCGAAAAATAAGAAAATTCATGGTTTTCCATGGAAACACCTATTTGACCTACCTTGGGAATTTGATCCCAATGACTATAATTTTTGTAATATATATTTTAATGATGGTTGTCATATGTATGTGAGTGATACATTATTAAATTGCATGTTGGTTGAAGGAGTAACTCTAGGCAAAGCCTAGAGAGGTTCGGCCAACACTAAGGTTTCCAAACCCAAACTACCATGTTTGATTAGTATGTGTGTATGATTAAGTGGCATGTGAATTAGCCCTTATGATGGGTTAATTATGTGTTAATGATCTTAAATTGACTATGAGATTCATTGTATAATTTTTTCAAAAGAGATAAGCATGATACTTTTAAGGTTACTTGTTAAGTTGAGGTATATGAAAAGTATTAATTGGAACAAGTTGGAAGTGGAATTGAATTAATATTAAGATCATGATTTATTATGTTTGGCTTTAGAAAAGTCTTGGTATGAGTTATAAGTGATTACTATTAGTTCTAGCTATGGTACTAATAACCCTTTTCATGCAGAAATCCTTATACCGATACGAGTAATCATTGGCTATGTGATCCTCGTACCAATGCTAGTAATCATTGGCTATATGATCCTCATATTGATGTGAGTAATTATTGGCTATGTATTTGAGTGATAATGACAATAGCCTTCACTCTATGTGTTTGAGTGATTATGGCAATAGCATTCACTCTATGTGTTCGAGTGATTATGGCAGTAGCCTTCACTCTATAAGTTAAGTCATCTTGAGAAGGGTGATTTTAAAGTAAATGGTCAAAGGCTTAAACTATACTTTGGGGGAATTGAATCAAGTGATAGAGATTGAGTATATCCAAGATTTGGGGTGAGCAATCACCCTAAACGTCCAACTAAGACGAGGTTAAAGAAGTGCTAGTTAGGAGGCAACCCATTATTTTTTTTAGTATTTTAGCATGGTTTTTTTTATTTTAATTGTCTTTATTTGTTTAATGATAATGCACCTTTAGTTTAGTGGTTTTATGTTGGAAAAAAAGGCTGAAAATCTGCCTCAGTATGGATGATCAGGAGTATGCCATGCCCTGGACCACGCTTGTGGCTATGGGCATGGCATAAGGACCACAATCCAAACTTTTCCAGTAGCCTACCACACTCTAGGTCACAGCCAGACCCACGGGTGTGGCCTAAAAGTTTAATTTGATTTGCAGTATAGAATAGTCATATGCCTAAGGCCACAGCTGTGTTACAGGGCATGGCCTAAGGCATAATTTCCTTCTGCCATCCAGAATGTTCCCACGCCCTTACTCATGCCCAGAGTCACGGACATGGGATAAGGTAAGTGATTTGAAAAAAAAAATTTAAATTGTGTCGCTGCGCCCAACGGCACGCCCATGGCGACAGTTTAAATAAACATCCCATGCCCATCTATCCCTTCCATTTCTCACAAATCTCTCAATTTTCTCTCATCCTCTCTCTCTCTCTAAACCTTAGCACGCCAATTCAACTTACCCACAAACTCATAAAGTCCATTCTAAGCTTCAACAAGAGGATTTAAATAAGTTTTTGCATTCACCCACACCACAATTCGAATTTTCTGCAGATACATCTCTAGGTTTGTTTTGTTCGTTCTCTTCTTGTATTTATTTCAAATTTTCTATGATTTAGGATGTGAAAAATTGAGTACTTTGAGTTTTAATCATGATCCTAGCATGGGCTATGTCCAAAATATATGAATTTGGGGTTCAATTGGTGCTTCTTAAGAAATTTTCTTGATTTTGGTTCTTGAACTCTTATGTTTGGTTTACCCATTGTGCATTTCTTTGTTTTTTTTTTTTTTTTTTTATGTTGAGATTTTCCAATGTCATGATTGAAACAATATTCCATCCTAAGTGTGCAAAGTTAATTAATTTCATGATTATTTGAGCAGTGTTAGATTGGTGTGGAGTGAGAATTATGAATTATGGTGGTTTTGATTTGGTGTGAATTGTTGCGGCAGTAAGCCAAACAACTTGTTTATGGGTGTGGTGATATTAAGGCTGCTTTGATCCAATAATTATTAGACTAACCTCCTGTATGCACTGGTTTTGTTGTTTGGGTTGTTGTTTTAATTATTTTGCAGGCATGGGACCAAAGAATGCCACACCCTCCAAAAGACCAATTAAGCTGCAAACTAAGCGAGCACGAGGTGAGGGTAGTACTTACCACCATTCACCACCAATAGCCCCACACATCATGTTGATCATGGGTCACCCCTGTATTTAATTTACTAATAAAGAGTCGCTAGCAAAATTTGAACAGTTCACCAATAAAGATTTTGAGCTAGCATATACAATTGATTAGGGGGCTATGGAGAATGCTGGCTTAGTAGATAGTATTAGGGCATTAGTGAATCAACTGGGGTGGAAGTCGCTCTTTGAGATATCTGAGCTTGTATATTAAGAGTTGACCCTCAAGTTTTATTCCTCTCTCTGGTTTGACAAGAAGATAATCAGAGTGAGCAAGCCATCACTCTAATTTTGATTAGGTTTAAAGGATTTCCACCTTAGTATCAATGACCTGGCGATGGCTATGGGGTTATATCAGTAGTTGGAGCTTACCACCGATGTTTATAAGGGCTCAAAGGTTGATTTTCCTAATGATAAGGTGCCTAAGACTATATGGTAGCAACTGGCTCTAGGAGTAGCAGGGTACAATTCGGCGGTATCCAAGGCTTCTAATTTTCAGTCCTTTGCCCTCCAGATGGTGCATTATCTTTTGGGCTATACCCTCTGTGCTCATCGGGATAGTACCAGTGTGGTAACTGGGTAGGACTTATTCTTTTTAATGTGTATGGTAAAAAACCTCCAGTGCAATGTTGCCTATGCTCTGGCTCACTTCTTCTTTGAGCAGTCTAAGAAGGGCCCTAAAGGGGCTTTATTTGGGGGTATGTACATCACAAGGTTGGCCCAAGGTTTGGGAGCTTTGAAGAGTCTTCCTCCTATGACACTTGATGGTATGCCAAAGTGTCTAGGAATGCCCACACTGATTTTCTTGGTTCCTTAGAAGACCTTCATGCTAGTACCTGATGCACCTACTGCCTTTCCACCATCGGAGGCCGATATCCCTCGCTCATCTACTCCTGCAGGACCTTCCATTACTAGTTCTATACCTTTCTCCTTCAGACCACCTTTTTGGGACTGGGGCCATTTTACTGGGGTTGTCGAGGAGGATGATCAAAAGATGACTGATTTAGAGTAGCAACTGTCACATGGAGAGTAAGATGGGTCATCTTGATCTCTAACAGCAGTATCTTCATACCAAGCTAACCTAGATGTTAAAAATGATGCAACAGCAGTAGGCTCAGCTTGATCATAAGGTCGAGCATCATTGATGGTTATAGCACTATATGATGGAGTTTTAGTAGTGCTTTGGTTTTCAACCCACCATGTAGCCACCACTTCCACCACCACCTCCACCTCCAATCGATCTCTCCGATGACAATGATGATGGGAGTGCCAATGATGTTATAGAGGATTAGTTTTCTTTTTCTTTTTCTTTTTCTTAACCTTATTTCTTTTCCTTCTATTTATTTCCTAGATTATTGTATTCTATTATTTAGGATTGCTTTTATTTCATTTTTTACTTTATTGTACTTTATTTTAGATGACTGTTATTATTATCTTCGATCTTTTCTCTTTTTTTTTAGCACTCTTTTGGATATATAGCACTATTTGCAATGGCATGGATTTTGACACAGCATTCCTACAATTTGTATTTGATGGCAATGACAGGGTAGTTTTCTCTCTCTCCTTTATTTCTTTTTCTTTTCATTTGTTTCCAACACATTAGGGACAACGTGTTACTTAAGTGTGGGGGAGGGGTTTTATTGATTGCTTTATGATTAGTTAATGGTAATGGTCAAGCTAATTGAAATTAGATAATAGTATGACATGAAACTTTCCCTCCTTAGTTGATAAAGTAATTATGGTTGAATGGCAATGCCTTGGTTGATGCATGGTAAATGATTAAATTTTCTATTGTGAATCAGAATTGGTAGCCGTATTAGGATTTTGAATTGAAGAATTTTGCAAATCCTAAAGTTTGAAGCTTTAGTTACATTTTTTAGCACTAAAATGTTCCATTGCTACTTTAGTTTTAAGTAGTCAAATTTTATAATATCTTAGGTTGTATGATTATTTTTTCTTGAAAAAAAAAATCAAAAGCAAATTGCGAAGGAGCTTTGAAAATTAAAACCTATTATGATGTTCTTGACTCCTTTAAAACAATAGAAGGTTAAGATCATGAATAGTGCTAGTAGCCATTTGGAAGTGTAATTCTAGCTGAGTAACCAGAGGCTGGCACCATAAGTGTTTGCATTCACGTAAAAAGGCTAGGATGATGATTCAAACAAGTCGGGCTTCTTAAAAAATAAAATAAAAAAATATTTAAGAGGAAAAGTGAAACTTCAAGGGGATAGTCATGCACCTAGGAGAAAAATCTTTAAAGACTACTTTGTATGAACTCTTGTTGTTTTGGAATATGTTGCTCACATTTGTAACTCTAGATTGCAAGCTTTAGGTTGTAAAGTTTGTCATGAAGGTTTCCTGATTTGGCTACCATGTTTTAAAGTAATCTTGATTCTGAGTGATTGCCATATAGACCATTTGATTTTTATTGTCTGAGGTAGGGGGATTTTATTTCATTCTTTTTTATCTTATTTCAATTTGCTTAAGGACAAGCAAACGCTCAAGTGTGGGGGAATTTGATAAGTATATGAATGTCTATATTTTATCCCCTTGTTTATCATGATTTATGCTTAAAATTGAGTATGATTTGTTTGTTTTAGTGTTGTTCTCAATCCTTTTCAAAGACCTTGTGTCTTAACATGCTATAAAATGATAGTACAAAAGAATGATAGAGTTTATTTGAAAGATGGAGCATTTTAAAGAGGCAAAAGCATAATAAATCTAAGGCCATGCCCAAGGCTATGGCCGTCGAAGTGCCCGTGTGCCAAGAAATTTTGCTACTGCCTATTTCATGCGAAACAAATATTTTTCGCCCCGTTCCCATGCCCAAGGCCATAGGTGTGGGTGTGCTTGTGGGACAAGAGAGAAAAGCTTGTACCTGAATTTTGCCAAGCCAAAAAGTTTTTTGGCTATTCCCACACCCAAGGCCATGGGTGTGGGGTTGGTCATGGTAGCCATTCTAATAGAGTATATAAAGAAATTTTTGCACAGGAATTAGAGCTGCTAAATTTAAGAACTTAAAAGCGGTTTCTCTGAGGAAAAACCAATGTTCTGGAGTGAAAATCGAAGTTCCAAGTTTCAAATCAAGGATTGAAGATTCGAGTTTGGATTATCATTCATCCATTGTGGATTATTTGATTTCTCTTTCTTTTATCTTTTATTCTTATTACTTTTCCATTATGAAGTAAGTTTTTCATACATAGATACTTGATGAATCCTATATTACTTTGTATGGATTGAATGGATTTTTAATCAATTAAATCATTCATTTGAATTGATTTATCTTTATGATTTATATTTGTTATTTCCTCTTGTCAATTGCATGCTAGATATTTGGAATTAGTTTTCTTGCTAATTGTCTTGAGAAAGCTTAGCTAGAATTGATCACTCATAAAGGTTGAGGATTGATTGGGGTGTTAGAGATAGACCTATAAGATTCTTTAGCTTATAGGTCCTTGACTTTAATGCTATTCTATTTAATTATAAATTGAGAAGAGATTCCTTTTATAATACTTAGTAATTAGGGATTGAATTGCTTAAGAGAGGTTTCAATCTAATTTTATGGAATACAAATTCAATCCGATGTTTAATTTAGTTGAGTTGCTTTCATGAAATACATATGGGGTCTAGGAGGATTCAAATATCTAGGTAGCTTCTACCATCATTTTTTCTCTTATAATTCTCTTAAGTTATCTTAATTAAAGTCTTTAATTTAGTTTAGTCATTTTAGTTTAAATATTACTCAACTTTTGATTAACTAGACAATAGTCACCGTTTGAGCTAGCAGTTGAATCTTGTCTCTAGTGGAACGATAATTTTACCTATCATTATATTACTTATGCGATCTATACACTTGCAAAATATGCATCAAGTGGTGACTAACTTTAACTTAATAGAGAAGAGGTTTAAGGCTCAGAGAGCTAAATGAGATGAACGGGAGCAGAAAGGAAAGAATAAGAATAAAAGTTAGGGAGGACAGCATAGAGGAGGAGGAGGCTCAAGGAAGGAATCTTTAGCACCTAGACTGTAGAATGGTCAAGCTAAGCAAGAACGCCCCACTTGTGGAAAGTGTGGAAAGAAGCATTCTAAAATTTGTTGAAGAGTTTCTAGTGCATGCCTAAGGACTGCCCTTAGATGAGGATGAAGGAATATTGTGCACAAATTAAGCGGAAGCAACATGGTGAGAGAAATTTCAAACAATTTAAAATTTCTCTTATACCCAAATGGGTCCAATAAACATTCATCCAATCATCCAATTAATGTGTAAAACACATAAGAAAGAAAGAAGATGAAGTGGTAATCATATTATCTCTTGAATGGTATGAAATACAATTATTCTTTCCTCTCCAAAAGCTCTATAAATGTAGAGCCTTTAGATTGTCCACACCAAGCTCCACCTCCAAGGCTCACTTAGATTTGTTTAGATGTTCTTGATTCTCTCTCTTAGTAGACCAAATGAATACAAGGTCTTCTAAAATAAATCCTTGGCGATTTGATTTCTTTTAATTGCTATAGATGTTTCCTTTCAACAAAAGAAACCTTTGTTCTTTCACAAAGAACAAAGAACAAGAAATGAAGAACAAGAAAATTGAAGAATAATTCTTCTCTTTCTTTTCTCTCAATACTTAGTTCTTAAGGTTTCTCTTTTGATTAAGATGTGCATCAAAACTTAGCAAATTAAACAACATCATTTTATTTTTATAGCCAACAACTATGTTGAATAATAGAGGACAAATGAGATATTTAATTTGCTTTTTTACTTTAAGCTTAAATGCAAAAGACCAATTTACCCTTTATGGTTTATGATAACTTCCATTAAGCCTTAAGTAGTTAAAAGACTATTTTGACCTTAGTTACCTTTCTCTAACCCCTAAATCCATCACATGGGCTTTAAGGTTGGAGACAATCTCTAACCCCTAAACTCATCATATGGGCTTTAGGGTTATGGATAATCTTTAACCCCTAAATTGCCTCTCTCCATTTCTCAAATGGGCTTAGGCAATTTTGGGTTTAGTCCTAAGCTCAAAATCAATTCTTTTAACTCATCCATAGCTTTAATTAATTTAATCCTTGTCATTTATATCATATATAAATTAGGATTTAATTAAGAAGAAATAATTTTGCATTTAAACTTCAAGACATGCTAGGGTCTTTGTAAATTCAATTACAAGTTCAATCCTTTTACCATTAGTCAATTAATTAAACACTTTAATTAATTATTATGATAAACCTTTTATCCTTGGAAGGTGAATACTTTTGGGTGTGTGATTTTGTAGGTTCATGTCTAATTAGCAATGGGAACGAGAAAACACTTTTCTTTACTAATGTGAAATCCCTATTTCACCCTTAGTCCCATAAGTCATGAGTGATGCCTAGCATTGCATATCATGACTACCTAATTAGAATGAATATTAGTGTTTTATTACTTATTCATATCATAGACCATTGTTCATAATTAATGTACACTAAAATCCCTTCATTACGAAATCTCAATCTTAGCTAGGGTCATGGATTTGTCAAACCCTAATATGCTTTGATCATAT
This sequence comes from Reutealis trisperma, assembly GCA_947687605.1. Taxonomy (NCBI): domain Eukaryota; kingdom Viridiplantae; phylum Streptophyta; class Magnoliopsida; order Malpighiales; family Euphorbiaceae; genus Reutealis; species Reutealis trisperma. The sequence continues at coordinate 246,672 of CANTUT010000585.1, forward strand.
GTCTATATCTCAATTCTAATTCTTGATAAAATTGATTCCTACTAGAAACCCTTTCTAGTGAATCTTTACTACCTTGGCTAAGGATTTGATTTTCAAGAATAATTAGATAGCATAGGATTCCTTCCTTGTTTATTCAAGTTAATGAATTATCTCTTGGCGATCACTTACCTCCATTCATAACTAGTTAGAACTATCACATATCATATATCAATACTTAAATAGCATTAGTATGTAAGTAGTAATAAATTCAAACTACCAATGAATGAGATACAATGTCCTTTAAGTCAAAGGACTATATGTACAATTATGACCTAGATGATGATTTATTGACTAGCAATAAAACTCCATGTCATCATCATCTAATGTCATAGTTCGATCATTCATCCTATGAATATCCACATGTTTATATCGATAACATTTGTCAAACAGTATGATGCTCATTGTCTTTATAATCATAAGTATCACATACTGATTGTAGATTATAAATAAAGGTAATGCTCTTCCTGAATTAATGATGCCCAGTCATTAATCCTATGACTATGAACATTTTAAAGTATTTGTTTAAGAGCTATCTGCCATCCATATTCTCAACAATTGAGAATAGATCCGCTTTTTTGAAAAATACTTATGGACTACAAATATATATTTAATACAATGGAACAAATTCATTTATAAACATATATTTTATTGCCATTACAGATAATTTTTTACATATACATTACTCTAGGGCATACCCTCTAATAGAGGAATCAAGGGAATGCATCCTCAGCACCTCCAGAATCCAGACCATTCTAATCACAAGGGCAAGGAGTCAAGAACAAGGGGCAAGCTAGTGCGAATGCACTGGTGATAGAAAATAAGGCAAGGGTCCTGCTTTGCTTTAAATTAGCAAGAGGCTTGCACTTCACACACAGCCATCACAAGTATCATTCCTATCCATAATTCTAGTGCAAAATGTTTGATTGATTTTAGTGCTACGCATTCTTTTGTGTCTCCATGTTTTGTTAAAAGTCTTGGTAGAAATAAGAAATTAAAGAGTGAACCTTTAGTAGTATTAACTCCTTTAGGAGAAGTACTGGAAATAAAGTACGGGCTTAAGGATTGTGAGGTAGATATCAATGGACAAAAACTTCCTGTGGAATTGCTATAATTAGATGGACTAGAGTTTGATGTAATCTTAGGAGTGGACTAGCTATATGAGCATAAGGCTCATATTGATTGTAGAGAGAAGTTAGTGGAATTTTGAACTAAGGATGGGAAGGAGTTTAAGTAGCAAGGAGATAGGGATAAGAATCCAACAATTTTGATATCAGTTTTAGGAGCAAGAAGGATGCTAGGGAAAAGGTGCCAAGTGTACTTAGCCTATGTAATTGATACTGACAAAGAGACTACCATTTGAGATAAGAGCATTCCAGTGGTGGATGAATACATAGACATCCTTTTAGAAGACCTACCTAGAATACCACCAGACTGTGAGATTGAGTTCAACATTGAATTGTTACCTAGTTTGCAACCTATATCAATATTGCCATACTGTACGACACTGACTGAATTGAAAGAATTAAAGATGCAATTGCATAATCTACTCAACAAGGGTTTTATCCTACTGAGTAATTTGCCATGGGGTGCTCCAGTGCTATTTGTAAAGAAGAAGGATGGCTCATTCTGGATGTGCATTGATTATCGCCAGCTTAACAAAGTCACTATGAAGAATAGGTATCCTTTGCCAATGATCAATGATCTTTTTAATCAATTGCAATGAGCTGGTCACTTCTCCAAGATTGACCTGAGGTCTAACAATTATCAACTAAAGATTTATGGAGAAGATATCTGCAAGATTGCCTTTTATACTAGATATGGCCATTATGAGTTCACGGTTCTACCATTCGGTCTGATGAATGCTCCTGTTACTTTTATAGATTTGATGAACTGAGTGTTTAGGCCATTCCTTGACAAGTTTGTGATTGTTTTCATTAACAACATCCTAATTTATTCAAAGAATAAAGAAGAACATGAAGAACATTTGAGGATCATGCTTTAAATACTACGTGATCACCAGTTTTACGCTAAGCTATCTAAGTGTGAATTTTGGATGGAGTTTATCAACTTTCTTGGACATATAGTGAGTAAGGAAGGGATTGAAGTTGATCCAAAGAATGTTGAAGTGGTAGCAAGTTAGCCACAGCCCATAATGGTTTTAGAAGTATGGAGTTTCTTGGGCATGGCTAGGTATTATCGCATATTCATACAGGACTTTTTTAAGATAGTAGCCTTATTGACCAAGTTAACTAGAAATTAAGTTAAGTTTAGTTAAGAAGAGTCCTATAAGGAGAGCTTTCAAAAGCTAAAGAAATGCTTGATATCAGCTTCAGTTCTGGTGTTACCCAAAAGAAAGGAAGGGTTTACCATCTACTATGATGCCTCGCGAGTAGGACTTGGATGCATCTTGATGTAAAATGGTAAAGTCATTACTTATGTATCACGACAACTGAAAAGGCATGAAGTGAATTAACCTACTCATGATTTGGAATTGGCTATAGTAGGGTTCACTTTAAAGATCTAAAGACATTACATTTATGGAATGAAGTGTGAGATCTACACGGATCATAAGAGCCTTCAGTACATCTTAAGCTAAAGAGACCTCAACCTAAAGCAGAGGAGATGGGTTGAACTGTTGAAGGACTATGACTATCAGATTCTCTATCATCTTGGAAAAGTGAACATGGTAGTGGATGCCTTAAGTTGAAAATCAATGGGAAGCTTAGCCCATGTGATGATGCGAAAAAGGCCAATTGTGAAGGAGTTGTTTAGCAAAGGCTTGAGGCTAGAGATTGAAGGATTGAGAGCATTAGTGGCTTATTTCCAAGTGAAGTCTAAGCTAATGGGAGAAATAAAGGATTCACAAGATAAGGACCCACACATGGTTAAGTTAAAGGATGAGATGAAATAAGGAAAGAACCATGAGTTTGAAGTGGTCGATGGAGTTTTAAACTATGGAAATAGAATATGCATGCCTGATATGGATGGATTAAGGGAAAGGATATTAAAGGACGCACATCAAACACCTTATTGTGCTCATCTTGGAACTACTAAGATGTACCATGATGTCAAAGCTAACTATTGGTGGCTTGGACTGAAGAAGGATGTGGCTAAGTTTGTAGCATCCTGCTTGACTTGTTAGCAAGTCAAGTACAAACATCAATGACCCTTTGGATTACTATAAGAAATTCAATTGCATGAATGGAAGGAGGAGCAAATCACTAGGGACTTCATAGTTGTTTACCTATAACCTCCAAAGGATATGACTCTGTATGGGTCATAATGGACCGACTGACAAAACTGCTCATTTTTTGGGAGTTAAGACCAAATATTCTATAGCCTAATATGCACAATTGTATATGGACAAGATCATGAAACTACATAAAGTGCCAATTTCCATCATCTCAGATCGAGGCACTTAATTCACCTCTAAGTTTTGGTAGAAGTTGCAAGAAGCATTAGGAACATAATTGGATTTTAGCACTGCTTTTCACCCTCAAACAGATGGATAGTCTGAAAGAACAATTCAGACACTCAAGGATATGCCTAGAATGTGTGCTTTAGACTTTGGTGGTAGCTGGGATAGGTACTTACCCTTGATTGAATTCACCTACAACAACAACTATCATTCATCCATCAGCATGGCACCATATGAGGCATTGTATGGGAGGAAATGTCGTTCTATAGTTTGTTGGATTGAACTTGAAGACAAATACATGAAGATGTTAAAATGACTTAAGGAGACCACTGAGAAGGTACCTTTGATCCAAGAGCGGTTGAAGACAGCCTTCAGTCGATAAAAGAGCTATACAAACCCTAAGAGAAAGGACGTTCATTTTGTTATGGGAGATCACATCTTCTTGAAGGTCTCCTTAATGAAAGGTGTTATAAGATTCAGTAAGAAAGAAAAATTATCACCTCATTTTGTTGGGCCTTCCAAAATTTTGGATAAGATTTGGGAAGTGTCCTATAGGCTTGCTCTACCCCCAACTATGGCGCATGTGCACCCAATTTTTCACATCTCCATGTTAAGGAAGTATGTATCATATCCATTTCATGTCTTGTCACCTCCAGATGTCACAATAGATGAGTAGTTATAATATAAGGAATTACCAATGGCCAAAGTGGATCAATAAGAGAAGAGGTTAAGGAATAAGGAGATACCCACGATTAAGGTCCTATGGCAAAATCATAGGATGGACGAGTGCACTTCGGAAGCCGAGGAGGAGATACGGCGGAAGCATCCTTAGCTTTTTGAGAGCGTATAGGTAAGTATCTAAATTCGAGGATGAATTTTTTTTTTTTAAGGGGTTGAGAATGTAACAACCCACAAGCACCCTAAGAATTTTCATGACAATTTGATTGACAAAAATTATTAAGACTAAGTGTGCGCTATTATGGAAATTTATGTGCTATGTGATTGATTAGTATATGGCATGCTAAATTAATTTTAATATTCATAATATGAGTTATTATTGTGAAAGAAATAATTTATATGAAGTGCATTAGCATAAAATAATTTATTTTACATAATGCAAAAAGGCGATTTTTTAAGCATAAAATAATTTTATGAGTATTTAAAAATAATTTTTAAATAAATGTTTTGGGAAAAATTTTACAGAAAATAATAAGAAAAATATTTTATTCTTAATCACCTATAATCAGCCCCAAAATTAAATAAAAACCCCTAAATACCCAAAAGCCCACTACACCAAAACACTCATAACCTAGCTCATTAAGGGTATTCTTGGAAATTGCCTAAAACCCTATATATTTAATGAAGAATTTGGCCAGCCCTAGCTTCTAGTAGCCCCCTATTATGTTATTTCATTATATTGGTAGAGGAATTCTCTCAAAATTATTCTCTCTACCGAAATTCATAAAATACCTTCAAATCTTGCGATTTCTTGACTGTATTCATAAGTTTTTCTCTCCTTTCAATTTATTATTTGATTCCTGTGAAACTAATCATTAAAAAATTATTTTGGACTAAATATTTACTGATTTTTATTGATTAAATTTTGCCTAGGTGAGTTTTTGGAAGAGAAAATGATTTTTCTACCAAAAACACAAATCACTCTACACGAATCTTCCAAAGGTGAATCCTAAAACTCAAAATTGAAATTTTCATGCACAAACTCAAGTGGGGGCTGCCAATTTGTACATGTTTGTGTTCTAAATGGATTTTATTATGTTTAGATGAAAAATATTGATTTAAAACATATTGTTGTATATTACTATAATGACCGAAAAGTTTTAGAAAACAAGGAAATTTATGGTTTTCATCTTAGAACTTAAAAGTTAGAAATTTTCATGTGTATAAATTTTAGGGGCTTCCAGTTTGTGTGGTTTTGCATCCTAAATTGATATTTTTCTTGATTGAATGAAAAATAATGGTTTAAAGCATGTATTTCATATTACTGTAATAACTAGAAAATACCAAAAAGTGCCGAAAACATGATAGGAGCATGGTTTTCATCCTAAAACATAATGTTGGAAAATTTTCATGTATATATAACTATATGGGTGCCAATTCCTATGGTTTAGTGTTCTAAAATGATTTTTGTTTTTATTACATGAAAAATCTTGGTTTAATCCTTGTTTTTGCATATTATTGTAATGAATGGAAAGTATGAAAAGTAAGAAAATTCAGGTTTACCTTGAATAAGGCATTTGGCCTACTTGGGAATTTTTATCCCAATGTCTATAATTTTTATGTAATGTATTTTAATGATTATTAACATGAATATATGAATGATAAATGATTAAATTGCATGTTGGTTAAAGGAATGACCCTAGACAAGCCTAAAGGCAATTTGGTATACATAGGGTATCTTAATCCTATATTGTGATTAATATGTGAATGTGATTAACTAATATGGAAATAGGTTTTATGATGAGTTAATAATGAATTAATGATCTTGAATTGATGAAGGGATTGATTGTATGAATTGGTCATAAGAGATAAGCATGATACTTGAAAGGCTATTGATAAGTTGACATGTATGGAAGTGTTAAGTGTACTAAGATGATTGTTAAAGTGAAATGATATTAAGATCATGACATTGTGTTTTACTTGAGAAAAGTATTGGTATGAGTAATAATGTGCCTATAAAGACTAAGTGTGCAAGACTTTTAAAGTCAACATATTATGTGCAAGTGATGAGTGCACATTTATGTGCAACTCTAAGTGTATGTGAATGTTATATACATATGGAGTAGTTATAGGATAGGATTGCATGATGATTAAATGAATACTAGGCATTGAATTAAATATTATGTTAGAACTTAAGGAGTTCTAGAGGTTTAAGGGCTATAAGTACTAAAAGCAAAGGAACCACAAGGTGAGTAAACATTATATTATTGTCACAAGTACATGCTATCATAATATGTGAACCTTTGATATTCTTGAAACCCAAGTTTTTTTTTCTTTTTTAAAATGAAACTCTATGATTTCTTTATTAAGCTTGGGTTGCCAAAGGACCATTGGTCCAAAAACCATTTTTTATTATCCAATGATAATACATTTGTGATTATTGCCCTAACTTTTATTTTCTTTGGAACTACACTATTCTTGTATCTTTTCTTCAAAAAGTTCAAATGCTATTGCTATTGTGATATATGTTATTATTGCCTTAAGTGCTATTGTTATATGTAAATACCATTAGCTTTAGTTATGGTACCTCTAACCCTTTATGCAGAAATCTTCATGTCAATGTGGGTAATCATCGGAACCTATACACACGGTCTTAACCTAATGGATAGGGGTTGTGTATCCACCTTAGGTAGAAGGGATGGTTCTAGCCATTTGCCCTAATTAGCTTCATGCTTTTCCATGTGATAAAAGTTGGAATTTGGTTTGATGCCACCTCTCCTCTATGTGTTTAAGTAATTATGGAAACAGCCTTCACTCTATGTGTTATGTGTTATAAGTGTGATTTCTACAAGCTTCGCTAAATTGCAAACTTTGATTCATGAATTATAAATCATGAATTATGTGTTATAAGCTATGAGTTTCCTTTTTAAATGAATATATGTTATTGTATGTGGTATATTGTTTACTCATTGACATCATCTATCTCACCCTTTTTCCTTTATGTGGTTATAGGTGAGTAATATGAGGAGTAAAGGTGATGGCTCAAGCATTCTACTTCGCTTGAGGAATTCCTTGTCAAAGTTATAATAATACCATGCTATGATGAGTCCATAGACCCTCCAGGAGTTATTATGCAAATTTTATTTTAGAATATTACATTGGAGAATTTACTTGGAGTATTGTTATTATTATTTTCATATGAACTGTATTAAAGTATATTTTTAACTTCTACAACTTAAGGTTTTTCCTTTACAAAAGGTTCGATTAAGTTAATGCATGAAGTTCAGTACGATCCTAGGCAATGATTACATGTTCATGAGTGGGTTCTATGGGCATGGGTGACCTTATGTCTCCCCATGTTCTATAACTGTCATGTCTCTAAAATTGGGATATGATAGAGTTGTTATGTGTTTTTCATGTGGGCCTATAAAGGTAAAGTATGCAAGACTGTAAAAGTCAACATGTTATATACAAGTGATCAGTGCACTTCTAAGTGCCACTCCAAGTGTTTATGAATGTTATATTTGCATGGGATAGTACGGGATAGGATAGCATGATGTTAAATAAATGCTCAGTACTGAATTAAATATTATGTTAGAGCTTAAGAAGTAGTAGAAGTTCAAAAGAGGCTACAAGCAATAGGAGCAAAGAAATCATAAGGTGAGTAAACATTATGTTTCAAGTTACGAGTATAAGTTATTATGTTTTGTGAACCTTTGATATCTTGAAACCCAAGTTCTTTTCTACCTTTAATTATGACTATATGATTTCTTTGTTAAGTTTGGATTGCCAAAGGACAATTGATCTAAAACCATTTTGATTATTCAATTATAATAAAGAGCCTTTGTGAATTGTTGCATTCCTTACTTTCTTTCTGGAACCACATTATTATCTTTTATTTAACAAGTTAAACTACTATTTCTATTATGTCACATATGATTGCATTTTTAAATACTATTGTTATAAGTGTTTACCATTAGCTCTAGCTATGGTATCTATGAACCCTTTATGCATAAACCCTCGTGCCGATGTGGATAATCATTAATACCTGTGTATATGGTCTTAACTCGATGGATAGGGGTAGTGTATCCACTTTAGCTAGAAGAGGTAGTTCTAGTCATGGAGCCTGATCAATTTCATGACTCTTTACAAGTTACAAGTTAAGAGTTGGAATTTGGTATAAGGTGTAACAACCCACATCTACGCTAGAAGTTTTAGTGACAAATTATTTGAATTTAGGCTTATTGTGATAAATTGTGTGACTGTATGAAAATTTATGTGTGATGTGATTTATAAGTTTGGGGTATGTTAAATTAATTTTAATATGCCTAATATGAATTATTATTGTGAAATAAATGATTTGAATAAAATACATTAGCATGAAATAATTTATTTTTCGTAAAATAAATTTTCATGTAAAAAGACAATTTTTAAGGATAAAATAATTTTATGAGTATTTTTAAAATATTTTTAAATAAATGTTTTTGAGAAAATTTTAATGAAAACAGTAAGAAAAATATTGTATTTTTAATTACCTATAATCAGCCCTAAATTAATTAAAAAGCCCAAATACCCAAAAGTCCACTACACAAAAACACTTCTGACCTAGCTTATTAAGGGCAAATTTGGAAATTGCACCCCAAACCCTAATATATAAGCAAAATTTTGGCCCCCATCAGTTTAGACAGCAGCCACACTCTATTACTCCAGTATTTTCATAGAAAAATTCTCCCAAAATAATTCTCTCTACCGAAATTAAGAAAACTCCTTTCAATTTCACGATTTCTTGACGGTAATCATAAGTTTTTATTCTCTTTCGATTTCTAAACTGATTTCTATGAAATAAATTATGGAAAAAATATTTTGAACTGTTTGATTATTGATTTCTACAGATTCAATTCTGTTTGAGTGAACTTTTGGGAGAAAAAATTTATTTTTTACCGAAAACACGATTCTTTTCGCAAGATTTCTCCAAAGGTGAATTCTATAACTTAAAATCACAATTTTATGGCATAAACATAATAAGGGGGGCCAATTTGCACATGGTTGTATTCTAAACTGATTTTTCATTTTTTTTGATGAAAAATATTGGATTAAATAATATTTCTAGATATTTCTGCGATGACTGAAAAGTTTCGAAAAACAAAGGAATTCAAGGTTTTCGTGTTAGAACTTGGAAGTTGGAAAATTTTATTCTTGCATGGTCATATGGCTGCCAATTTGTATGAATAAGTATTTTAATATGATATTTGTTTTGTTTAGATGAAAAATAATGATTTGAATCATGTGTTTGTTTATCGCTAAAATGAACGAAATGCGCGGAAAGCATGGAAACTCATGATTTTTCACCTAAGCCTTTGAACTTGGAATTTTTTTTGTATAAACCCCATCTATGGCTGATGATTCATGAAGGAATGTGTTATAAACTGATATTTTCTATGATTGAATGAAAAATAATGATTTAAACAACCTGTTTACATATCTCTAAAATGACCGGAAAATACCGAAAGCAAGAAAACTCATGGTTTTGTGCTCTATAAACCAAAAATTGAATTTTTGTGTATAAATATACCAATAGTGGCTGATTCTTATGAATTTATATTATAAAATGATTTTTTTTATGTTTTCAAACCATGTTTTTACATATTTCTGAAATAGACAGAAAGTACAAAAAGAAGGAGAATTTGGTTTTTACCTTGATGATGCATTTGGCCTACATGAACATTTTTGTTCCAATGTTTATAAATTTTATGTGATGTGTTTTGATGATTGTTGACATGTATGCATGTATAATAAATGATAAAATTTCATGTTAGTTGAAGGTATGATCCTAGATAAGCTTAAATGCGTTTTGGTATACTTAAGGTATCTAAACCTTATATCGTGATTAGAATGCAAATGTGATTGGAAAATATGGAACTAGATGTTATGATGACTTGATGATGAACATATGGTTATGAGTTAATGAAGTGAAAGGGATCATAAGAGTTAAGCATGATGCTTGAAAGATTAATTGTTAAGTTGACATGTATGGAAGTGTAAAGTAAACTAAGATAATTGATAAGTGAATTGATATTGAGGTAATAATATTGTAATGACCTTAAAAAGGTATTGATATGATTACAATGTGTTTTCATATGAGCTTATAAGGCCTAAGTATGCAAGACTTTTAAGTCAACGTGCTATGTGCAAGTGACAAGTACACCTATGTGTGGACTCTAAGTGTATGTGTATGCTATATGTACATGGGTAGTTATGGGATAAGAGCATCATGAGTAAATAAATACTAAGTATTAAATCAAATATTATGTTAGAGTTTGAGGAGCTTTAGAAGTGCAAAAGGGACTACGTGTACTAGGAGCACAGGAACCCCAAGGTGAGTAAACACAATGTTCTTGTTACAAATGTGAACAACATCATGTTGTGTTATAAGAATGTGATATATTGATATGTGAACCTTTGTGATCTTTGAAACCCAAGTTCTTTCCATTTTTAATTTTATTATATAATTTCTTTGTCAAGCTTGGGTTGCCAAAGGACATTTGGTCCAAAACTAGTTTGTTGATCCATTGAGAACTTCTTGTGATTAACACCCTAACTGATATTATTTCTGGAACTACACTATCATTGTATCATTGTTTGAAAGCTAAACCACTATTGTTATTGAAATACATGTTATTGTTGCCTTATGTGATATTGTTAATTTTGTTTACCAATAGCTTTAGCTATGGTACCTTTCACCCTTTATGCAGAATCCTCGTGCCGATGCGGGTAATCATCAGAACCTGTGCACATGGTCTTAACCCGATGGATAGGGGTAGTGTATCCAGCTTAGCTAGAAGGGGTGGTTCTAGCCGTGGAGCCTGATCAGCTTCATGCCTTCTATATGATAGGAGTTGGAATTTGGTATAAGGCCACCTCTCCTCTATGTGTTCAAGTGATAGAGCAATAGCCTTCACTCACTATGTGTTATTAGTGTGATTTCTGCAAACTTGCCAAATTGAACCTTTGCTAAATTGCAACCTGATTCATGAATTATAAATCATGAACTATGTGTATAAGCTATATGTTTCCTTTCAAAGGAATATATGATAATATATGTGCCTTTTGGTTTACTCATTGAGATCATCTATCTCACCTCCTGTTCCTTGTGTGGTTCCAGGTGAGCAAATGTGAGGAGGCAAGGTGATGGCTCAAGCATTTTACTTCGCTTGGGGAATTCCTTGTCTGAGCTATCAATAATACTATTTTTATGAAGTCTTGTCTTTAGATGCTCCAAGAATGTTGATTGATACTTATTGATACATATTATTTTTCCTTAAGGATTTTATATGAAACGATTTATTTTAAGTCTTTTGCAATTTATGGTATTCATCTAAATGTTTTAAATGAGTTAATGAAAGAGGTTCGGTAAGATCCTAGGCATGATTGTTATATGTCAATGGGTTCTACGGGCATGGGTGGCCTTATGTCTCCCTATATTCTAGGACCGTCGTATCTCTAAGGTTGGGATGTGACATAAGGTCACCTCTCCCTTAAGTGAATGAGCTAATTACCGTCACTCTTTACAAGTTTACAAGTTATAAGTTGATTTCTGTGAACTTTGCTCATTTGTAAACTAGGATTTATGAATCTTGAACCCTTATATAATGATATATGTTATGTTACAAGTTTTAATGTTTACTCATTGAGATCACCTATCTCACCCCTTTTCCTTATGTGGTTTCAAGTGAGCAATATGAGGAGGTAAGGTGATCGCTTTAGCAACCTACTTTGCTTGAGAAATTTCCTTGTCAAAGTTATTATTATCATATGTTAGGATGAGTCTTTAGATGCTCCATGAGTTCTTATTTTGAGAGTTTTATTTTTGAACTATATGTTTGATGATTTATTTTGGAGTCTTAAAAATGTTCATTTATTTTGGGATCATGTTTTAAGTATATTTAACTATTCTTTCACAATTCAAGATTTCTCTTAATAAAAGGTTTTATCAAGTTAATGCATGAGGTTCAGTATGATCCTAAACAAGGTTATTACATGCATGAGTGGTTTCTACAAGCATAGGTGACCTTATGTCTCCCCTGTTCTAGGACCGTCGTTTCTCCAAAATTGGGATGTAACAATATGGATAATGACATGAAATATAAATTGAAAAATTATATGAAATTAATATGCAAATGGTATTTAGTAATATGTAAAATGATAAACTAGTAATAGGCAATAAAGAAAGGAAATTAGGTTTCGATTTTGGGAAAAGGTTCAACACGATAAATGGCAAGGAATAATAAGTTAAATGGGGTTCTACGATTTTAGGTAACCTTATGTCTCCCTATATCTTAGGACCATCATGGCTTAATAAGTGGGTCATGATAGTTTGGCAAGTTTAATACAAAATGACTTAAAATAAATTTCATGAACAATTTATAAATGCAAGAACAATTATAATATGATTGAGTCATTCACTCATCTATTCAATTAATAAAAGGCAAAAGAATAAATATAAAGGTTAAATTTTACAAGAAAAACCTAAACAGAGGATACTTCCTTTAGCCCTTATGGGTTATAGGAAAGTCTCCCCAAAATAAATCCTTAAAATGAAAACATACAAACAAATAATAAGAAAACCTAACTAGGTGAAAAAGGTGATGGGGGAAGAAGTTGCTTATTTTAGTTGGATTTGGTGCTTGATTAATCAAACATACCTACATATCCTTTTGAATAAGAATCAGAACCTACATAGTTCTTCATTCTTGTGAAGGGTTTTTAATCTAGCCTTTTATCATGTTTTGATTGATTGATTGATTTTAATTGATTATTGAATGAAGTTAATTTAGTCAAGATTCTAATCAACTACCTTTGCGAATCAAGAATTAGGAAAGGAGCCTTAGAACACAAATCCTATGGAGGGAAATAATAAAATAAATAAATAAATAAACAAAAGGAAAAGAAAAGGGAAAGGAAACTTACCTCAAATGGTGGATAATGACTAGCCTTGGACGGCAGATAGTGGCTTGCCTCAGACAGCTGATAGCTTTTGACTTAGGTCATATTCCACCTTTTCTCAACTTGAGGTAGAACTTCATATCTCAAATGGAAAACTTGATCACTTTGCAAAGCAAAGAGCATGAAGCAAAGCAAAACTAAAAGAAAAATTTAAACTAAAAGCTCATTTACTTTTTGTAGAACAAGCTAAAGAAAAGAGTTTTTGAGACTTGCTTTAAGATCTCAAGTTGATCAAGTAAGTCCAGCTGTGTCAAAACTGAGTTTAAGGGTCTAAATATATAGTGGAAGAGTCTGAGTCTCAAATAGCACAAAAAATGATTCACATGTCTAAAGTTTGTAATTGCATACAGCCTTTGCAAAACTGCAAGGGGTATGTGTGGTCACCAAGGGCAACTACACATAGCCACTTTTGAATCGCATAAGGGCTATGTTGTTCCATCACTCACTGGTTCATCGGTTTTGCTGATTTTGCCTATTTCTCATTCATTTTTCATGATTTTAACTGTGTTGTGATCATTATTCAATCCCAAATGATTTGATGATGGTTTAAAGGTTAAAGGTTAATGGGATAGGTTTTGGTTCCTGGAGCTTTATTTCTTGATTTTTTTTATTTTGGTAGTTTTGACAGAGGTCTATATACCAAGCCTAGGTGCTTATAAGGTTCAAAAGCAAACTGAAGGGTGCAAAATTAAGGGTTTATAGCTGCCCCCTCATCATAATTATCTTGATTCAAAGGCAGTTCTAATGATAGTGAATCTGAGAATAAGGGATGAAAAAAAGGAACCAAAGGGATGTTTAAATCAGAGTTTTAGACATGTTTGGGTGGGTGACATGGTTGAATATATGAGAGAAATTTAAAGAACCGTAGGGATGTTTGAGTGCTTGTTTTCAAACTTTTATAAGTGGATCTGATGGGATAAAAGAGGAACTAAAAGGATGTCTAGGTGACCATCTCCATACATTAATGGGTAAATTTGACTATTTTTTTTTTATGAATAGGTGGAAAAATGAACCATAGGGATATCTAGGCTAAGGGCTGGATATTTATCGGTGAATTAATGGATTTAATTATTAGTTAGGAAAGGAACTAAAGGAATATCTAAATGATCAATACTAGATATTTCTAGGAGAATGATTTAGATGAATTTTGATAAAGGAATGAAAATAAGAGCCATAAGGATGCCTAAGTGATTGTTACTAAACATGTACAAGTAGAGTATCCCAAAGTTGTCTATGATGATCTAATTTTGAAAGAGAAACCTAATCCTATGCTAGATTTATGATCCTAAGATTGTCCTAAAATGGTATGATTTAGAAGAGGAACCTAATTAAGATTTAAGGTATATATCCTAAGACTATCCTAGGATGGGCCTAATTCTATAAGAGACACCTAATTCAAATTAATGGTATGGTTTGATTTTGAAAATGTTAATGGTACTAGTCTTGGTTAAGGAACTTTGATTAATGATATGCTCGATTGATGATCTATCTTGCTTTGGATTAATGATCCTTTTTTATTCAGATTAATGATCCATCTTGCTTTAGGAATTGATGATCCTTATTGATATGGATTAGTAATCTATCTTGATTCAAGAGTCTAATTATGAAACACATTTGAATACAATGATTGGATACCTTAAACCTTTGAAGGATCAATTTCATATAAGAGTGCTGATCTTTTAGAAGATAGATGCCCCCATTTTGGAAGGACGCAAGAAAATATCTTAGTCATTTGGTCTTTTGTTGATCGACTAGCTTAGGGTCAAATTAGTTATGAGGCTGGTAGGACAATTGCTATCAGTTTAGCCTAGAAAGAAGTCATTTTGGGAGGTTAAGCCAGGTATAGCTAGAAGAGGCCGAGCTAGTCATTTTGGAAGACTTAGGTAGGTCTAATTTCAGAAAAGGTTTGGCTTGAGGCTGGATTAGAAAGCTCTATTAATAAGGTTAGATCCTTAAAGATTATTAGGTCAAAAAGTTAGGTTAGGTCTAGTTTTAGGGAAGGTCAGTTTGTCAAGCTTATCTTTAGAGAAGTTCGTGTGGAAGGCTTAGTTAATTCTTGCAATTGGTTTGGTTAGGTTATGGTCTTTGGAAAGTTTATTTGGAAGGCTTGGTTAGGTTTTGCCTTAGGACAGTGTCAAAGAGATCAAGCAAGGATGTTAGACTTTGTAGGAGGTCAAACTAGGAAGCTAAGTCTTGCTTAAAGAAAGGTTAGGCTAGGAAATCAATTTAGAAGGCTCGTATAAGTTTTAGCCTTGGCAGAGATCATGGGCTTCATAAATGAAGGCTTTTCAAGAGTAGGCTTTATGGTGTGAGGCCTTAATCGAGCACCGGTCTAATCTACTAAAGGGGATCGAAATACTCTTCGAGTGAAACTCCATAATTAGAACTCGCCATGAGTTCAGAAAAATGAGTTTTGCAATTTGTTATTTGTAAAAAGGAGTTGCCACTTTAATTTACTTATTTTAATTGGAAAAATTAAAAGAGAACCAAAGTGATTGACTCTAAAATGTTTGATTTATCCCAACTCAAAAGCACTAATCTGCAAGTGACCAAAGAGGGTCGAGGATCAGGTTTTGGTAATTAAGAAAATAGAATTTAATTTTGGCTAAAAGTTGCAAAATAACTCTAAAAAAAGGCAATTTTAATGTACATATGAACAAGAGTAAAAATGATGAATGAAACAGTTATAGATAGTAAAATGAAATGACAGTTGCAAATAAATAAGCAAAAATAAATCCTACTTAATTATTACAAAACCAAAATGAATGAAATAAAAAGTATATTTCCTCTAGCCCTTATGGGTGCTAGGAAAAGCACACATTCCTATTGAAAAGGGCATCCTTTCTCTAGCCCTTATGGGATTTTAAGAAAGGCACACACTCCCCAACTAGATAAAAGAAATGAACATAAAGAATCGACAATAAAGCACATATACAAATAAATAACAAAATAAGATGAAACTTAAACTATAAATATGAAAGGGGAAAATGTTATTGAAAAAGATTTTGGAGTTAATGCATTATAGAATGGCATGCCTGCGTATCACATTGAATAGGAATCAAACCTTATGTAGTTTTTCCTTATTGCGAAATAGGGGTTCTGGAAAAAATATTGATTTGGTTTATTAATTTAATTCTGAATTTTAAATTAATAAATTTTAGATCTTTTCTATTTTAGACCTAAAGAAAGATAGAATAAAGAGAATTCTAGAAATGAATTGAGAATTTTAGGAATGGAAAGAAGAAAAGGAATTTACCTTTGTTTTCCTTGACTTTCGGATGAATAAGGTGAACTTCACTCCATGTCTAAGCTTCGCCTTGGATTAGGGAACCTTCAAGTTGAACCTTAAGCAAAAAAGGTTAGCAAAATAGAGTAATAATTGCAAATTAAAAAAATTTGGAGTGATAGATTTTAGTATTAATTTTTAATTTTAATTTAGCAGAATTCTAGCATAGAAAGAAGAGCATAGAGGTAAATTTTCATCTTAAAATTGGTGTCCAAATCCGTGTCAAGAGAGCTAAATAGAAGCTCTATTTATAAAGCAAAGGTGAAGAATACTATCAGACCCAACCTGGTGGCAAGCCTGGCACGCCACAGGAGTCGGTTGATGCTTGGTCTGACGCCCTGTTTTGCACTATTTTGATTGATTTTATTCCATTTTTTATCTTATTTGAGCCTAGTTTGATTCTATGGGTTCGTAATTGAGTGTTGGTCATCTAAAGGTGAAAGATTCAAGAAATTTATTTTTCAATGGGGCGTTACCCCCTTGACCCCTGCTCGCTAATCAACTAGTGAGACTGCCATGCTAGCTCTACGTAGGCTGCGACCGAATCCCAAGGGTATAATTTTGAGGGTTAATAGCTAATGCATATTTTGCAAGTGTACAAATCACACAAATAATATAATAGTGAGTAGAATATTGTTCCACTAGAGATTTAGTGTAAGTACTAGCTCTAATGTCTGCTAATGTCTAGTTAATCAAATTGGTGTTTGATAAGGATGATTATAGCTATATTAAAACTAAACTAAAATCTAATTGAAGTAAAATAATAAGAAGAAAAGGGAGATTAAATCAGTGATAAAGGCCCATTCAGGTATTGAATCCCCTTAGCCCCTAATTGTATATCATGAATCACACATCAATCAAATTCATTCCATAAGTTGAATTGGCATTTCACTAAATTAGATCAAAATCTCTCTCGAGTAATTAAATCCCTATTTTCCAAGAGGAATACAAGGAATCTCTTCTCAAGAAAACTCAATTAGGTCATGTGTTAGATTTAGGAAACTATCTACCGAAGAAGTCTTATAGGCTTATCTCTAGTTTCCTAATCAACCCTCAATCTTTATGAGTGATCAATTCATATAAAGCTATCTCTAGTCAATTATATGAAAACAATCCCCAATTAATAAGTATGCAATTATCAATTGGCAATTAAGCAATAAAAATCATAAAGATAAAATAACTCAAGGAATGATTTAATTGAATAAAAAGTAATTCAATTCATACAAAAAGGTTCTAAGGTTCATTAATACCTAAGTTAGGAAGAATTAGTTCATGTTACACATTGAAACTAAAGGAAGAAATAAAGAAATAAGAAATCCTAAACAATTTACAAATAAAGTGTAGAGGAATCTTGTTCTTTGATCTTCAATCTTTAACCCTTTACTATCCTCTCTCCAATCCCTAGGCAACCCCCTTACAATTGCTGTCAGATATGGTTTTATATTTCTAAAAATTTAAACTCACACCATGGAGAACCAAGAGCATAACTTCCTATGGGTAAAACCTCAACCGTGCCTCCACCTGTGGGAAGCTATTGGATAATTTGCTAATTTGTTCTTATTACATGGCTGGAATTTGAACAGTGGCACAACCCGTGGCAGCCTATATTCTTCCAAAAGTCAGCATTTTGGCTTGGATCTTCACTATTCTAGGTCATATTCAGATCACAACATCATTTGACATTAGATTAACTAAAAGAACTGTGAAAACACTAAAATGAACAAATTAAACTCAATTAAAGGCATAAAATACATTAAGAACAAGGGCCAAAATATAGTGTTTTCAGCACTTATCAATAGCTGCCCCCTTATCAGAATTGGCTTTGGATAAAAGGCTATTTTGATGATAGTGAACCCGAGGATGAGGGATGGAAAAATGAACCAAAAGGATACCCAAGTTAGAGTCTCAACATGTTTTAGGGAAATGGTGTATTTTAAATGAAAGTGGAAGAAAAAATGAACCATAAGGATGCTTAGGTGATCGTTATTAAACATTTAAGGGTGAAATGATCCTAAGGCTATCCTAGGATGGTTTGATTAAAAGAGATACCTAATTTAGAATTGAGGTATGGATCCTAAGGCTACCTTAGGATGGGTCTAATTAAAAGAGATACCTAATTCAAATTTAAAGTATGAATCCTAAGGCTATCCGTTCTAGTAGGAGCTAAAAAATGATGTTCCTGTCTACTAAGAATGATGACGATCCTATCTAATAGGAATCGACAATGAGATGATCATATTTGGAAAAAATGATGACAACCCTATCTGGTAAGAATTAGCAAAGAGGTGATCCTGTTTTGTAGGAATGATGATGACCTTGTTTTGTAGGGATCAACAAAAAGGTGATCCTCTCTTATTTTGTGAAGTTTAACCTAATAAACTGCCTTGATTCAAAAGTCTATTTAATACAAAATACATATGATTATATAATGAGTGGATACTTTGAAACTGTGAATGGTCACTTTATTATGCTGAGTTCTTTTAGGAGAAAGATGCCCCTATTTTGAAAAGGTAAATATTTGGGAGGGAAATGCCCCCACTTTAGAATGATAAAGTGGTTTGGCTATTTTGTTTAGATAGACTAGCTTGGAGATGGTTAGACTAGGTATGAGGATAGTTGAAGGGTCAATCAAAGGCTATCAGTTTAGCCTTAGAAGAGGAAGAGATCGAGCTAGTCAGCTTGAAAGGCTTAGTCCAGTATGGACTTCTAATTTAGGATCGGATTGAACAGCTAGCTTCAGGTCATATCAAGTATGAGGTTGCTTAGTCAATGGTCATCAGTTCAGCCTAGGAAGAAGTTACTTTAGGAAGTTAAGCTAGGTATGGCTAGCAAAGGTCAGGCTGGGCTTAGATGGGTTTAGCTTGGGAGATGGTTTGATTTGAGACTGAAATTGGAAACCTTGATAAAGGGGGTCAAGTCCTTGGAGACGATTGGGTTGAAAGGCTAGGTCAAGCTTTAAGGAAGGTTGATTTGTCGGGCTTGTCTCCAATGAAGTTCATATAAAGGTCTTTGGTCAGGTATGGCAATTGGCTTAGTCAGTTATGGCCTTCTGGTTTGGCTTTAGGGGAGATTCATCTTGGTAGGCTAGGTCAGGTTTGGTCCTGATTGGGATCATTTAGAAGCTCAGTTTGGTTTGGCTTTGTAAGAGATCATATTAGATGTTTGGTCAAGTTATGGCCTTCTGGTGAGTTCATTTAAAAGGCTTTGTCAAATTTTGTCTTAAAACTGTGTGAGAAAGATCAGCTTGGGATGCTAGACCTAGGAGGCTAATCTTGGTTTAGAGGAAAATGTCAGTCTAGGCAATCAATTTGGAGGGCTCAGTTAGATTTTGCCTTATAGGAGATCATGAGCTTCATAAATAAAGGAGTGGGCTTTATGGTGAAGGCTTTTGTTTTTGGGCTTCATGGTGAAGGCTTCTTGGTTTAGGCTTCATGGCAAAGGCTTCTAGATTTGGGCTTCATGGTGAAGGCTTTTAGTTTTAGGCTTTATGGTGAAGGCTTTTAGGTGTTGAGGATAGTTTTCTATGAGGGTGCTTTGGATGGTTGGCTTTGGCTTAGGTATAGTGCTACATGTTTTGGTCACAAGGATACCATAGGCTCATGGATAAGAGATTGCCCTTTCACATTGTTGCATTAGAATGGTTTGTAGGCTTTAAAAATCTCAGGGATTATACGTTTTGCCAATAAGGTTTAATCTTTCAAGGATCATGAGATGTTTGCCAAAGAGGCATGAGATGGGCCTTAACTAGTTTGAGGCCTTTTAATCAACTTGAGGATGATAGGCTTTCAGAGATATGCCTCGACTTATGGTTTTGCCAAGGAAACTAGATTCAAGGATGATGAGTCTTAGGATTTTTGGTTTTGTCTATGATGAGATTTTGCCAAAGAAAGGGTGGTACATGTCTTGAGCTTGAAATGATGATATGATTTGCCAATGAAGCTTGGGATGGAACAATATGATTTCATAAAGTTCAAGAATGGTTTTAAAGGTAGGCTAAAACTTCTAAAAAGAATAATGGAGGTTGTATGATTTTGCTTTTTGTAGCATGAATCATGGAAAAGAGCAAGTCAAGCTTTTCTTGTTGTTTAAGATTGAAGAGACTCTTAGAGTGACACTTAATTGGTTTGACTTGATGTAAATGATTGCATTAGTTGAAACAAAGAGCCTTAGGAATGGCTAAAGGGCTAGTGGAAGAAGATAAATTGGGGATCATGCTCCCAAATGAGAGATAGGGATGTGATAGACTAGAGATATGTATTAACTCTTTAAGCTAAGTGATGGGATAGATTAATAATAGATGATGATGTTCTGGGAAGACATCCCCCCATTATAGGATAAGGAAATTAAAGACAGTATATCCTTAGAGAATGAACCTCTAGTGAGGAATGATGACTTTAGAGACATAAAATGAGACAGATTGATTGAAGATGATTTGACAACTTTGCACATGAGGAAAGATGACTTGGATGGGCTTTCACTCTCTCTCTCTCTCTCTATCTCTCAGCTCTAACTTTTACCTAAGCCACCTTTTTGGGTTTTCAACTTAGCGAGCTTATATTAATGAAATTTGGGAGAAAACATTCCATTATGATTTGCTGCTTTCTTTAAGGGGCTCTGACCTTTGGATTCTGGGTTTGATAAAGGTCTTCTTTGAACTTATTACCCCTTGTTGAGGTGTATCATTTGATTATCCAATGTGCTATAGGTAGTTACATTTACTTGCTCATTGTACCTCAACTATTTGATGAGAGGTCCTTCTTTGGTTAGGAGCTAGTGAAGCGATTGTTGATTTGAGAGAATGAGGATAGCTCAAATTCTAATCTATGCTAATCATGGTGTATTTAATCTTTACCCCCTTTTTTCCTCATTTTCTTTTTCTTTTTATTTTTTTTTGTTTTCTCTTTTTTTTTTTTTTCCTTTTTAAGCTCATCCATGTTAGACTAAACAAGGAAGATGAGAAAATTAATGTATAAATAATGGAAAGAAAAGATAGATACATCACTGTAAAGGAAAATTTATTATAAGATGACAAAAAGAAACCATTATGGTCAATGAGAATACAGAAAAAATAAGATGATAGACTTTGACTATAAATGCCCATACCTACCCTAGGAGTTTCATGATCTAATTTCTTGAATTTAAAACTATTAAGGCTAAGTATGTACATTTGTGAAAATTCATGTGCTATGTGATTGATGAGTATGTATTATGTTAGGGTAGCTCTAATGTGCCTAATATGAATTATTATGGTGAAGTGATTTACATGAAATGCATAAGCATAAAAATATTTATTTCACATAAATTGAATTTTCATGCATAAAGTGATTTTAAGTATATAATAATTTTTATGAGCATTTTTAAATTTTTTTTTAAATAATTAAGTTGGGGAGAATTTTAGTAAAAATAATAAGATGCTATAAATAAAGTGGAGAAGAACAATAACAAAGAATATATAGAAGAGAATAGTTTTTCCTAGATCTTCCATTCAATAGTATTAAGCCCTTTATATAGAGTACATAAGAGAAAGAAATAGAAAGCTTTTCTAAAAGGAAAATACAATCAATACTAAGATGGAAACTAGAATATTCCTGTATATGGAAAGACATCAATCAAATCCTATAATATATTATAACACTCCCCCTTGATGTCTTTTACAAAGAATATGTCTTACTAAAACCTTACTAAAAAAAAACCCTGTGGGATAAAAATCTTAGTGAAGGAAAAAAGAGTACATTATTCTTGTAGAGAATTATGCCATAACACTACCTCATTAAAAACCTTGCTAGGAAAACCCAATAGGACAAAACCTAAGCTAAGGGAAAAAGAATACAGTACACTAAAATCTCTCCCTCATGAAGACATGATTTTGTCAAAGATCTTTTAGTCGGTGCATACCACTTTTGTTGACCAGCTTCTCAAAATGGTTGTAGGGAGTCTTTAGTAAACAAGTCTACCAGATTATCAATTGATTGAATCTAATGAACATCCAAAACTCCTTGCTCCTAAAGCTCATGTGTGACAAAGAACTTTGGTGAAACGTGCTTGGTTCTATCTCCTTTGATATATCCTCCTTTGAGTTGTGCTATGCAAGCATCATTATCTTCATATAACACTATTGGACTTCCTTTGTCAAATTTAAGATCACATGTTTCCTTGATATGATGAACCATAGATCTCAACCATACACATTCTCTACTAGCCTCATGTATTGCCAATATTTCAGAATGATTTGATGATGTGGCAGTTAAAGTTTGTTTAGTAGAGCACTAAAAAATAGTAGTGCCACCATATGTAAACAAGTAACCCATTTGTGATTTAGCTTTATGTGGATTAGATAAATATCCAGCATCAACATATCCAATTAATTCTAACTTTGAGTCATGTGGATAAAATAAGCCCATATATGATGTTCCACGTAAATAACGGAATACTTGTTTCACACCATTCCAATGTCTTAGAGTGGGTGAATAATTATATCTTGCTAGCAAACTTACAGAGAATGCTATATCATATCTTGTATAATTAGCAAGATACATTAATGCACCAATTACACTAAGATATGGTACTTCTGGACCAAGTATTTCTTCACTATCTTCTCGAGGACGAAATGGATCCTTTTTCACACCAAGGGATCAAACCATCATAGGAGAACTCATTGGATAGGATTTATCCATATTAAAATTTTTTAATATCTTTTTGATATAAGTTCACTAATGAATGAAAATCCCTCTAAAGAAATTTTCAATACGAACTTGCATTCTATTAATTTACAATCCCAAATAAACTTTTCATAACTATTTCAGACTTACTTTCTTTCTGTATAATATTGTGAACGCTCAAATTTGCATCTCCAGACAATCGACACACAATTACGAACCTATAAAATCAAATCAGACTTAAATTCGATTTGAAATAGGTCAGAACGGAGTAAAAAGGGGGTGTACGGGCCATGGGGACCACACAAAATGGTCCGTGACTACACATCCTCTATGGAATACCGTATAGAGCTTGTGCAGAACTGCATAGCTCCTGTGTGGTACCGCACAAGTCCTGTGCGGTTACCATGTGCTGAGTTGCCTTCTGTGCAGTTTTTGAGGCTTCCTGTGCAATTTTGTGCATTGGGAAGTGAATCCCACATCTTAAGCTTGCCATTTCTGCTCCCAACCCTTTTCCTATAAAAGCAATACCTTCCTACCTCATTTCCACACTCAGAATTGCTTAGTCAAACTAATTGATTTCAAAGCAATCAACATTTTTTTAAGGTTTGGTCCCAAAGGAATGAACTTTTAGTTTAAAATTTTATTTTATTTTGTTAGGGTCATCATTTCATGGTAACTCTCCTCAAATTAGTTCAAGGAGATCCCAATAACATCATCCGAGTCCCTGTTCTAAGGTTGTCATTTTGCTGAGCAGAAAAGGTGGAATTGCAATCCAGTCGTCCGCCTCATCCTCCCTATGTTCCCAAGTCTTGTCCTCATAAGGTAATTATTTTTTTGTTTTCTTATTTTGTTTTGTTTTAGTGTTTCTTTTGCTTTATATTACTCTATTTGTTTTGTTTTGTTTTGTTTTTCTTAAGATTGCTTAATTTATTCTTTTCATTTATTATTTATTTGCTTGGCATGTTTTCTTATTTTCTTTCGTTATTTTGAGGCATGTTGATTATAATCTAATTTAGTCAACTAGGTAAACAATTTAAATTATTGCATTGACTTGTTAATTAAAACCTGACCTAATTAACCACTCGGTAATCAATCAATATGAATGTTGTATGTGAATGTTGTACGTACATAGGGTAGTTACGGGATAAGATAGCATGATGTTATGTGAATGTTAAGAATGAATTAAATATTATGATAGAGGTTGAGAAGTAGTAGAAGTTCATAGAGGCTATAAGTACTAGGAGCAAAGCAACCACAAGGTGAGTAAACATTATGTTTCAAGTTATAAGTACAAGTTATCATGTTTGTGAACCTTTGATATCTTGAAACCCAAGTTCTTTTCTATTTTTAATTATAATTATATGATTTCTTTGTACGCTTGGGTTGCTAAAGGACAATTGGTCCAAAACCATTTTGATTATTTTATGATAAAGAACCTTTGCGAATTATTGCCTTACCTTACTTTCTTTCTAAAATCACACTGTTATTTACTTATTGTTCAACAAGTTAAACTGCTATTGCTATTATGTTACACGTTATTGCATTCTTAAATGCTATTACTATTAGTGATTGCCATTATCTCTAGCTATGGTATATACGAACCCTTTATTCATAAATCCTCGTGCCGATGCGGGTAATCATCTGTACCTGTGCATATGGTCTTAACCTGATGGATAGGGGTAGTGTATCCACCTCAATTAGAAAGGGCGGTTCTAGTCGTGGAGCTTGATCAGTTCCATGACTCTTTACAAGTTATAAGTTGGGAGTTGGAATTTGGTATAAGGCCACCTCTCCCTTGAGTGAATGAGCTAATAGCCATCACTTTTTACAAGTTTTACAAGTTACAAGTTAATTTCTATGAACCTTGCTTATTCGCAAACCATGATTTATGAATCTTGAACCCTTAAAATGGGAATACATGTTATGTTACAAGTTTTATTGTTTACTCATTGAGATCATCTATCTCACCCTTTTTTCCTTGTGTTGTTCCAGGTGAGCATTATGAGGAGGCAAGGTGATCGCTCTAGCTACCTACTCTACTTGGGAAATTCCCTTGTCAAAGTTATAATAATACCATATTATGATGATTCCTTAAACGCTTTGAGAGTTAATATGGGAACTTATTTTAGAATATTATATTGGTGACTTTATTTTCTAGTCTTATTATTATTTTCTTATGAATTGTATTAAAATATATTTTTAACTTCCACAACTTAAGGTTTTTCCTTTACAAAGAGGTTTGAATAAGTTTATGCATGAGGTTCGGTATGATCCTAGGCTATGTTTTTATGTGTATGAGTGAGGTTCTATGGGTGTGGATGACTTTATATCTTCCCATATTCTAGGATTGTCATATCTTCAAAATTGGGATGTGACAAAGTTGGTATCAAAGCTATAGTTTTAAAGTTTAGTTTAGACTTGTCTACTTATTAGGTTAATTAAGTATAATCCTAGAGCATAGGAATTTCCTATCATGTCAATTGTAGTCTATCGCTAATATAATTCCGCAAAATCCTAATAAGTTATAATATTCCTTATTGTCAATGTTTGTGTGCCTTATGATTTTATCTTCAGATGATCACGAAGATCACCCCTGCTAGAGGGCCCAGGCCTAGGACACCCCCGATGAACTACAAGAGGACTTGGCCAAATATGGTCTAGAGAGTTGTGCCTATGATTCTATAACAACCTACACCCACCTTAGGAGTTTTCATGACCAATTTACTTGAATTTAGAGCTATTAAAACAAAATATGTGATTTATAAAAATTTATGTGTGATGTGATTTATGAGTATATGGCATGTTAAATTTATTTTAATATGCCTAATATGAATTATTAGTGTGAAATAAATGATTTATAAGAAGTGCAATAGCCTAAAATAATTTATTTTACATAACTTTCATGCAAAGAGGTGATTTTTAAGCATAAAATAATTTTATGAGTATTTTTATAATATTTTTAAAATAAATATTTTAGGGGGATTTTAATAAAAATAATAAGAAAAATATTTTTTTAATTACCTATAATCAGCCCCAAAATTAAATAAAAAGCTTAAATACCCAAAAGCCCACTATACCAAAACACTTATAATCTAGCTCATTAAGGGTAATCTTAGAAATTGTCCAAAACCCTACATATATAATAAAATTTTCAGCTAGCCCTTGTTTTGTAGCAGCTACCAATCTATTATTTCATTATTTTAATGAAAAAATTCTCTTAAAATTATTCTCTCTACTGAAATTCATAAAATACCTTCAAACTTTGCTATTTCTTAACAATATTCGTAAGTTTTTCGCTCTTTTCAATTTATTATTTGATTCCTATGAAACTAATCATGAGAAAATTATTTTGAACTGAATATTTATTGATTTTATTGATTAAATTCAGCCTAGGTGAGTTTTTAGAAGAGAAAATGATTTTTCTACTAAAAACACCAACCTCTCTACTCAATTTCTCCAAAGGTGAATCCTACAACTGTAACAACCCACACCCACCCTAGGAATTTTCGTGATAAATTGCTTGAATTAGAATCTATAAGGTTAAGTGTGTGCTTGTGTGAATGTTTGTGATCTAAGTGATTGATGGGTATGTGGCATATCAAATTAATTTTAATATGCATAATATGTATTACTATTGTGAAATAAATGATTTACATGAAGTGCATTTGCATAAAATAATTTATTTTTAAATAAAATGAATTCTCATGCATAAAACAATTTTTAACCATAAAATAATTTTATGGGTATTTTTAAAATATTTTTAAATAAATATTTTGGAGGAAAATACTCCAGAAATAAAAAGAAAAATATTATTCTTATTTTCTAAACACTTCAGCCGAAATTTTAAAGAAAAAGGCCCAATACCCAAAAGCCCACTACACAAAAATACTCCTAACTTATTTCATTAAGGGTAATAGTGGAAATTCCACTCCAACCCTAATATATATTCAAATTTTCAGCCAGCAAGGGTTTTCCAGTAGCCACTCCCTCATTCTTTCTATATTCTGGCAGAAAAACCTCTCAAAATAATTCTCTCTACTGAAATATCGAAAACACCTTACCGTTTCGCGATTTCGTGACCGTAATCGTAAGTTTTTAATCTCTTTCGATTTCTAAACTATTTTCTATGAAATAAATTATAGGAAAATTATTTTGAACTGTTTGATTATTGATTTCTACAGTTCTGTTTGAGTGAATTTTTGGGAGAGAAAATTTATTTTCTACCGAAAACATGATTCTTTCCGCAAGATTTCTTCAAAGGTGAATTCTATAACTTAAAATCACAATTTTATTGCATAGACATCATGTGGGGGGGGGGGGGGGGGGGGCAATTTGTGTTTATTTGCATTCTAAACTGATTTTTGATTTGTTTTGATGAAAAATATTACATGAAATAATATTTCTGTATATTTCTGTGATGACTGAAAAGTTTCGAAAAAACAAAGGAATTCAAGGTTTTTGTGTTAGGATTGGAAATTGGAAAATTCTATTCTTTCATAAATACATGGCTGCTGATTTGTGTGAATTGATGTTCTAATATGATATTTGTTTTGTTTAGATGAAAAATAATGACTTGAATCATGTGTCTGTTTATCACAGAAATAAACGAAATGCGCGGAAAGCGCAGAAACTCATGATTTTTCACCTAAGCCTTTGAACTTAGAATTTTTTTGTATAAACCTTACCTATGGCTGCCGATTTGTGTGATAATGTGTTCTAAACTAATATTTTCAATGATTGAATGAAAAATAATGGATTAAACAACCTGTTTGCATATTTCTGAAATGACCGGAAAATACCGAAAACAAGAAAACTCATGTTTTGTGCACTATAATGCAAAAGATTGAATTTTTATATATCAATGGCACCAATAGTGGCCGATTCTTATGGATTTGAGTTCTAAAATGATTTTTGTTATGTTGACATGAAAAATCTTGGTTTAAATCATGTTTTTACGTATTTCTGAAATAGACGAAAAACATGAAAAGAAGAAAATTTTGGTTTTTACCTTAAAGATGCTTTCAGCCTACATGGACCATTGTGTCTAAATGTTTATAAATTTAATGTGATGTGTTTTGATGATTGTTGACATGTATGTATATTTAGTAAATGATGAAATTGCATGTTTATTGAAGGTATGATCCTAGATAAGCTTAAACATGTTTTGGTATACTTAAGGTATCTTGATATCATGTTGTGGTTAGAATGCAAATGTGATTGAGGAATTTGGAACTAGATGTCATGATGACTTGATGATGAATATATGGTTATGAGTTAATGAAGTGAAAGGGATCATAAGAGTTAAGCATGATGTTTGAAGGATTAATTGTCAAATTGACATGTATAGAAGTGTAAAGTGAACTAAGATAATTGATAAGTGAATTGATATTGAGGTAATGATAATGTGATGACCTTAAAAAGGTATTGATATGATTACAATGTGTTTTCATGTGAGCCTACAAGGCCTAAGTATGCAAGACTTTTAAGTCAACGTGATATGTGCAAGTGATGTGTACACCTATGAGTGAACTCTAATGTGTATGCTATATGTGTATGGGTAGTTATGGGATAGGAACATCATGAGTAAATAAATACTAAGTATTAAATCAAATATTATGTTAGAGTTTGAGGAGCCTTAGAAGTGCAAAGAGGACTACGAGTACTAGGAGCAAAGGAACCCTAAGGTGAGTAAACCCAATGCTTTTGATACAAGTGTGAATAAACGCAATGTTCTTATTACAAATGTGATCAATATTTTATTGTGTTACAAGAATGTGATATTGATATGTGAACCTTTGTGATCTTTGAAACCCAAGTTCTTTCTATTTTAAATTTTATGATTTCTTTGTTAAGCTTGGGTTGCCATAAGGACACTTGGTCCAAAACTATTTTGTTTATCCAATGAGAACTTTTTTTGTGAAAAACACCCTAACTTGTATTCTTTTTGGAACTACACTTTCATTGTGTTATTGTTGAAAGCCAAACTACTATTGTTATTGAAATACATGTTATTGTTGCCATATGTGATATTGTTAATTGTGTTTACCAATAGCTCTAGCTATGGTACCTTTACCCTTTATGCAGAATCCTCGTGCCGATGCGAGTAATCATCAGAACCTGTGTACATGGTCTTAACCCGATGGATAGGGGTAGTGTATCCACCTCAACTAGAAGGGGTGGTTCTAGCCGTGGAGCCTGATCAGCTTCACACTTTATAAGTGATGGGAGTTGGAATTTGGCAAAGGCCACCTCTCCTCGATGTGTTTAGAGTGGATTGAGCAGTGTCTCCACTCTATAAGTGTTATAAGTGTGATTTCTGCAAAACTTGCTAAATTGAACCTTGTTTAAAATGCAACCTAATTCATGAGTTATAAACCATGAACTATGTGTATAAGCTATGTGTTTCCTTTCAAAGGAATATGTGATAATGTATGAGCCCTTTTTGTTTACTCATTGAGATCATCTATCTCACCCTTTTCCTTGTGTGGTTCCAGGTGAGCAAATGTGAGGAGGCAAGGTGGTGGCTCAAGCATCCTACTTTGCTTGGGAAATTCCTTATTTGAGTTATCAATAATACTATGTTATGAAGTCTTGTCTTTAGATGCTCTGGGAATGTTAATTGATACTTATAGAGATTTATATTATTTTCCTTATGGAATTTATATGTAACGATTTACTTTAAGTCTTCCGCAAATTATGGTATTTATCTAAATGTTTCAAATGAGTTAATGAAAGAGGTTCAGTAAGATCCTAGGCATGATTGATATATGTTAATGGGTTCTACGGGCATGGGTGACCTTATGTCTCCCCATGTTCTAGGACCGTCGTATCTCATAAGGTTGGGATGTGACAACAACTCAAAATTGAACCTTTCTTGCATAAACAATACAAGGGGGGCAATTCTACAAGCTTGTGTTCTAAATGGGTTTTTGATGTGTTTAGATGAAAAATATCAAATTAAATCATATTTCTGCATATTACTGTAATGACCAAAATGTTCCAGAAAGTAAGGAAATTCATAGTTTTCGTCCTATAACTGAAAAGTTGGAAAATTTCATATGTACATGTAAGTATGCTACCTATTTATACATATTGGAGTTTTAAACTAATATTTGTTATGATTGAATGAAAAATAATGGTTTAAATCACATGTTTACATATTACTTTAATCACCGGAAAGTACAAGAAACAAGAAAACTCATGGTTTTTCATCCTAAAACCTAAAGTTGGAAATTTTCATGCATATGAATCTATATAGGTGCTAATACGAACCCTAAGTATATTAAACTTGAGAACCAATTATCTTTATGCTTGGAAGCAACTCCTTGGAAAGCTAAAATAGTTTTTCCCCGAGTCCATGACCTAAATCCAACTCGTGATAGAGCACCTTGGAATATGATCACCTTTGGATGATGATCTCCATGACACAATACCAGCTTGTGAAAGAGAACCTTAGAATAATATGCACAAAGTAATTAGCTTTGATTGTATGAACTTGATTCAAGCAAGAATCAAAACTAAGAGATAACACTCTTATGAAACTAAATTTTATTGATCAAAACTTAACTTCTTTCTACATGAATGGTTAAGTTTATATAGAGGTCAACCCTAAATTAGAATCAACTATGGAATAGGAAATATTTCTAAACAAGGATTGTAGATTCCTAATTAGAAACAAATTCCTAAATAATAACTAATCTAGAACAGAATTCTAAAACAAGTTAGGAATCCTTCTTATACATGAGAAGATATTTCCTAACTAGAAACTAAAATCTAATTAATTAAACTATAAAATTCGAATGGGCCTTTGACTTAACATAAAATAGGCCCAAAACTAATTAAAACATGAAAATAAAGTAGTTTAAACAACTCTTGGGCTATATACATAACATAGGCAGCCCAAACACTAAATAAAACATGATAAATTGAATTTGAAAAGCCCAAATATGAAGGGTCCAATTTGAATGAAGAATGGCAGCCTTGTAAACACTTGAATAGATTTGGCCCAAGCAAATTAGAACGTAATTTGGCCTCTTCATCTTGACATTGGGCTTGAATAGATTGATTAAGCCCTTAAAGCTTCCTTGAATACAATTGGATCCATATACAAAGCTCATGATCCAAATATCCTTGATAGATTTATAGGAAACTTCATAAAATCTCGTATTCTTCTTGGATGATTCACCAATCATGTACATTGGTTGGATTGCATGTCTTTGTAGGCTATCTTAGTAGAAATGACAACCTTGAAGAACCTTCTTAAAATCTTATCTTGCAAATATTTGTAGGATTCTTGCAAGGAATCTTGATTCTCATCATTCTCTCCCTCCTCAAAATGATTCGACCTTGAATCTATACCTACATGAAGGAAATAAGAATTAGAATTAAAATTTGAAGAAATATCACAATACTTACATTGAGATTGCAACTTGAGGGCCAATTCATCAAAGCTCAAAGATCTATGCCTATAGATAGGAACTTATACAATCAACACATGTAAGTAAGTCTTTCCAAACACAATTCCTATCTTAGCTCCATTCTCTTTGGTTATTAGGATTGTAGAATTTACATCTCATTTACTCCATGACAATCCTTCCTTGAAATCCTAAAAAAGAGAAATAAGAAAACTAGATAAAGAAAAAGTAAGTTTGTTAGTAAACAAAGCCCTCTTTTCTTTTTCACTCATACAAACTTGTTTTTCTTTATTCAAATCATCACTCTTTTTTTTTCTTTCCTTTAATTTTTTTCTTTTTTACTTTTGCGCTCTCTTTTTCTTTTGGCACATCATCACTTACACTCTTTTCTTCACTCTTGTTTTCTCTCTCCTTTTGAATTTTTCTCAACTCAATCTCATAGATTTCTCTAAATGAAAGTGGTGCAAGAGTTATCTTCTTTCCATCCTTTTCAAAAGAGTAGTGATTGGTGTAGCCATCATGCATCACCCTTCTATTAAATTGCCAAGGGCGTCCTAACAATAAATGACCTTCTTGCATAGGCACAACATCAAATAAAATTTCATCATTATATTGACCTATCTTGAAAGCCACTAGAACTTGCCTTATCACCCTAATTTCCCCACAATCATTAAGCCATTTTGGTTTATAAGGGTGAGAATGCTTAGTAGTAGGTAACCTTAGTTTTTCAACTAAAGTAGTACTTGCAACATTGGTTACACTACCCCCATTTATGATGACATCACAAACTCTATCTTTTACAAGGCATCTAGTTTGAAACATATTTTCCCTTTGTTGCACATTATCATCATATTGGACTTGCATGTTCAATGATCTCTTTGTAACAAGAGACCTCCCACCTTCAGCTATTTCAAGTAGATTGTCCTCCACTTTGTCACTTGCATCTTCAAAAGGTGGCATTCTTTCTTCTTTAGCTTCTTCATCACTAGCCGAATAGCACTCCCCATCTTGCATATACATTATCTTTTTGTTTGGACAATCCTTCTTGTAATGACCTACACTTTGACATTTAAATCATATAATATTTCTAGAACTAGAAGGCATAGCTTTACCTTTGTCCTTGCTTGGGAAGGGCATCTTTAGAGCTTCTTTGGAATCAGCGTTAGACTTGGATGGAAAAGCCTTGTCATCTCTTCTCTGATCTAATTTGAATGGTGCATCATAAGAGATAGATAATTAATTACTCTTCTTCTTCAATTGCTTTTAACCTTTGAAGTAAGATGCAGAAAGTCTTTAAGCTCTATATATGGTTGTAGCTCAACCACATTTGCAATCTCTTTATTCAACCCATTGAGGAACCTTGCCATTGTAGCCTCATTATCTTCTTCCACATTTGCTCAAATCATGGCTACCTCCATCTCCTTATAGTATTCCTCAACACTCTTGGACCTTTGAGTTAGGTTTTGAAGATGATGGTATAGCTCCCTGTAATAGTGACTTGGTATAAATCTTCTTCTCATGATTTCTTTTAAGTCCCTCCATTCTTCAATAGGTCTTTCTCTATTTCTTCTCTTCTTTTGCTTGGTATCATCCCACCAAGTAATGGCATATCCATTAAATACAGCAATAATAATCTTCAATTTCTTGGATTTAGTGTAATTATGACAATCGACAACCAATTCAATCTTATTTTCCCAATTGAAGTATGCTTTAGGATCTATTCTTCCATGGAATATTGGAATTTTCAATTTTATTCCATCATTGCTGTCATCTTGTCTAGCTCTTGGCCTCACTTCTTCTTCATCAACATCACCAAATGATTCACCATCATCTTCAATCTCATCCCGCACACTCCTTGGTATACATCTAGCTTGTCTAGGAAAATTTAATGGTTGTCCCCTCGTGATTGAAGGTTCTAACTGGTCTATTATCTCCACACTTCTTTGTTCAAGTTGGTCTATTCTTTCATTAGTCCTTCTCTCCATCGCTTGGAGCAAATCATGTAAGGCTTGGAATTTGTCTATTTCCCCATGTCGATTACCTTGGGTTCCACTCATCAATAAGTCGTAAAACAAAGTTAGTAAAAGTAGAGAATAGTTTCCTCACTTCACTCCCTCATGTGTTTCACTCAAGTAATTTTGTCACTCAAGTTCACTCATGTTTAGTTTTACACTCAATCAATGGCTTTTCTCTAGATGTGCTCAGACTTAGCCTTTTTTTACTCAAATCTCTTGCCAAGATTAGTTGTAAAAATCAAATTAACACAATCTTACTAAATTACAATGTGAATAAAATCTAAAGACTCAAAATGAAACAGGAAACAAGAAATCTTAATGACACTAGGAGAACAAGAATCCAAATGAACTAGGAAAACAAAATTAGAATTTTGACACTGGAAATAAAATTAGAAATCCTAATTGAAGTTGGAAAACAAAAGTTAAAATCCTAATAGAACTAGGAAAACAATATAGGAATCCTGATGGGATTAGTAAACCTAATGAGACACAAACAAGGATTGAAATAAAAAGAAAACTAAAGGGAATAAAGAAATAGTTAAATTAGAAAGAAATCAAAATGAAAATAGGATTAGAAAAGTCAAACCAGAATTTGGAAAGGAGTAGGAATCCAATCTTAGCTTGTTTTGGAAGGATGCTTAGACTTGGTCAAACTCCTTGTAGAATGCTGAAATCTTTGATTGTCCTTGTATAATCTTGAAAATCAGCTTCTTTTCTTATCCTCTTCATTTTAGGAACCAAATAAATTCCATAAATACACAAAAAAGTCATATTTCAACACTTTTTACTTCTCCTTTTCTTTTTGGATGAATTTTCCTTCTTCTTCTTTTTTTTTTTTTTGGCTTTTCTTTTAAATTATGATTTTCTCTTTTTTTTTTTTCTTCTTCTTCTCTTTCTTTCTTTTTTCTTTATAATTACAGCAACAAATTGAAAGGAAAATTAACAAATAAACTTCTTTTTACATGAATGGTTGAGTTTATACAGAGGCTCAACCCTAAATTAGAATCAACTATGGAATAGGAAATCTTTCTAAACAATGATTGAAGATTCCTAATTAGAAACTAATTCCTAAATAATAACTAAGCTAGAATAGAATTCTAAAACAAGTTAGCAATCCTTCCTATACAAAAGAAGCAATTTCCTAACTAGAAATTGAAATCTAATTAATTAAACTATAAAAATTCGGATGGGCCTTTGACTTAAAATAAAATAGGCCCAAAACTCATTAAAACATGAAAATAAAGTAGTTTAAACAACTCTTGGGCTATATACATAACATAGGCAGCCCAAACACTAAATAAAACATGATAAATTAAATTTGAAAAGCCCAAATATGAAGGGTCCAATTTGAATGAAGAATGGCAGCCTTCTAAATATTTTAATAGATTAGGCCCAAGCAAATTGGAATGTAATTTGGCCTCTTCATCTTGACATTGGGCTTAAATAGATTGATTAAGCCCTTGAAACTTCCTTGAATATAATTGGATCCATATGCAAAGCTCATGATCCAAATATCTTTGATTGATTTATTGGAAACTTCATACAATCTCATATTCTTCTTGGATGATTCACCAATCAAGTACAATTGTTGGATTGCATGTCTTTGTAGACTATCTTGGTAGAAATAACAACCTTGAAGAACCTTCTTAAAATCTTTATCTTGCAAATATTTGTAGGATTCTTGCAAGGAATCTTGATTCTCATCAAGTGTCGATTCCTGCATGTTCATGTTCTAAAATGATTTTTGTTGTAATTACATAAAAAATCTTAGTTTAAACCATGTTTATGCATATTACTGTAATAGACGGAAAGTATGAAAATTAAGAAAAATTCAAGTTTTCTCTTTAATAGTGCATTTAGCCATTATTGAGATTTTTATCCCTATGTATATAATTTTTATGTAAGGTATTTTAATGATTATTGACATAGATGAATAAATGATAAATTGTTAAATTGCATGTTGATTGAAGGAATGACTCTAGACAAGGCTAGAGGCAATTTGGTATACTTAAGGTATCTTAACCTTATGTTATGATTAGAATGTGAATGTGATTAGGTAATATGGAAATTGGTTTCATGATGAATTAATAATGAATTAATGATCTTGAATTGATGAAGAGATTGATTGAATGAATTGGTCTTAAGAGATGAGCATGACACTTGAAAGGCTATTGATAAGTTGACATGTATAGAAATGTTAAGTGTACTAAGATGATTGTTAAAGTGAATTGATATTAAGATCATGACATTTTGTTTGACTTTAGAAAAGTCATAGTGTGAGTTGTAATGTGATTTCATATGGGCTTATAAAGGCAAAGTATGTAAGACTTTTAAAGTCAACATGTTATGTGCAAGTGATGTGTGCACTTCTATGTCCAACTCTAAGAGTATGTGAATGTTATATGTGCATGGGGTAGTTATGGGATAGGATAGCATGATGTTAAACAAATGCTAACTATTGAATCGTAATGTATGATAGAGCTTAAGGACTATTAGAAGTTCAAGGGCTACAAGTACTAGGAGCAAAGGAACCACAAGGTGAGTAAACATTATGCTATTGTTACAAGTACAAGTTATCATGATTATGTTATGGGAACCTTTGAGATTCTTGAAACCCAAGTTCATTTCCATTTTAAATTTGATTATGTGATTTCTTTGTTAAGCTTGGGTTGCTAAAGGACAATTGGTCCAAAACCAATAATGGTTATTCAATGATATGAAAAAACCTTTTGTAATTGTACCTTACTTACTTTCTTTTTGGAACTACACTATTACTGTATCTTTTATTCAAAAAGTTAAACTGCTATTATTATTATGGAACATGTTATTATTGCCTTAAATGCTATTGTTATATGTGAATATCATTAGCTCTAGCTATGGTAACTCTAACCTTTTATGCAGAAATCCTCATGCCAATGTGGTTAATCATCACAACTTGTGCACATGGTCTTAACCTGATAGGTAGGGGTTGTGTATCCACCTCAGCTAAAAGAGGTAGTTTTAGCCATAGAGCCTAATTAGTTTCATGACTTTATAAGTTATTGGGTTGGGGGTTGGAATTTGGTATGCGGCCACCTCTCCCTTGAGTGAATGAGTTAGCATAGTCATTTACTCTTATTGGGTGATAAGTGTTATAAGTGTGATTTTAGCAAACCTGCTAAAGTGAAAACCTTGCTAAATTGAAAACTTTGAAACCATAATTCATAAATCATAAACTATGTGTTATAAGTTATGGGTTTCCTTTATAAAAGGAATATATGTTATTGTATAGGTTATGTTGTTTACTCATTGCGATCATCTATCTCACCCTTTTACCTTGTGTGGTTCTAGGTGAGCAATATGAGGAGGCAAAGTGATGGCTCAAGCATTCTACTTATTATTTGTCCTAATCTTTAATTATACTATGCTATGAAGAGTTACTCGTAGATGCTCTAGGAGTTTATTTTGGGATATTAATCATTGATGACTTATTTTAAGACCTTAAATGTTGTTTTCTTATAAGATGTTTTTAAAGTATTTTGTTAAACTATTCTTCCACATATTGAGGTTTCCTATATTGTTGGATATTTAAATTAATGCATCGGGTGGTATGATCCTAGGCATGATAGGTGTAAGTATAAGTGGGTTCTACGGCCATGGGTGACCTTATATCTCCCTATGTTCTAGGACTGTCATGTCTTTAAAAATTGGGATGTGACAAATTCACCCCAAGAGGGAGAAGACCCCTAGGGAAAAAGACCCCGAGGATTGCTTGGACTATGATTGGGTTCATAATAAGATTTAAAAGTTGGAAGAGGACTACTTGAACCTAGCAAGGGAAAATCAAAGTCTAAGGTCCCTAGTGCAAACCTTGAGAGAGGACATTGGGCAGATTAGGGCAGGGATTGCTAAGCATAGGGAAGACTACTCACCATTAAGATTGTTATCTTCAACTGGTCATCGACAAAATAGGGATCTCCTTGGTTACTGATGTGGTAGCAATGGTCATGTCACTCTTGAGTGCTCTCCCATTGACTTTTTGCCTATATAATACAGGAAGCTAATCGACGACTACCCTAATGAAGGACCTAAGGGGACTAAAGTGAGCAGTTGGTAATGATAGCCCAACGATGTAAAACTTATAAGATGTGGATAATATTTATTTTGATTGCTTAGATACTTGGTACGAATTGATTTCCTTGTTGCCTATGATATGGTTGACTTTTATATGATAGGGAAGTCATGATGCTATAGGCTATATGTTACATGATTATGAAACAGGATACATGCCTTGATATAGATATGCTAGGTGATATATGCTATATGATAAGTGATATATGATATGTGCCTTGTGACATGATATGGTAAGTACTTATATTGAATGTATGGTAAATGCAATAGTATGATTATAGGGATAGATGGGTTAGTGTGGACTTAGTACTAAATTCCCTTATCGTCATAGCAGAATGCTCTCAAGAAAAAGTTCGCATAGCTACCTAACCCATTCGGTTTAATAAGGATGCAATCTTATACACTGTTTTGAATTCTGTCTCTGCACCTGCAAGGTCAAGAGAGAGATCTAACTCGAGGGCACCAGTCATGGCCTCTAATGAGCAAGCCTCTTCATAAAAGGTTCATACTATGTACAAGGAAATGAGAGACTTGCATAAGAAATTGGATAAGCTGCAAGCTCAAGGGCAGGAAGTGCCGCCAATATAAGAAAGGAATGGAGTTCCACCTCCTGTGGTAGCAGCTCCTACTCAGAGGGAGAGGAAGTGACTACCTGACAAAGGAATGATAGTTGCAGAGTTCAAAAAGTTACAACCACCTGCTTTCTATGATGAGTAGGAGGATGATCCTCATGAATTCTTAGATGAGATGGACAAGCTAGTCCGTCAACTGTCATGCTCTGGCACTAGAGTGATTGAGTTGGTAAGATCCAACTCAAGAAAGAGGCATGGTATTGGTACGAGAGAAACATTGAGGAATGACTTTATGGAGCTAACCCACCTACGTGGGTAGAGTTTAAACAAGAAGTAATGGACCAGTTCTTGCCTGAAAGCAAAAAACAAGATAGCATGCTACAGTTTGAGTAGCTAAATCAAAAACCTAGGATGTCAGTATTGGATTATGCTATGGAGTTTAACCAACTTAGTAGATTCATTATCAGCATTGTGCCTACCGAAGCTAGCCATGTCAACTGCTTCTTGAGAGGATTGATAATGCCTCTATTCAACTTATTGGTGGTGACTGAATTCTCAACCTTAGCTAAGCTGATAGATAAGGGCAAGATAATGGAAAAGAGATATAAGATTAAAAAGGCTGAACGAGCTGAGCTAAGCAAAAGGGGATGCATAAGAGCAACGGGCATGGAGGCTAACACAATGGAGGAGGAGGAGCTATAGGGAAGGAATCATCGCCAACCACTACAACACCTAGATAGCCTAGAGTGTGCCAAAGGATTTCTAGTGCATGCCTAAAGTGTGGGCAAATGGGTCATTTTATTAAGGATTGCCCTTAGATAAGGAATCTGGGGAATGCGACTTTGGTGCCTCCACAACCTAGAACATTTCAACCTCAAGGACAAGGAGCTAAAAACAAGGGGCTAGCTACTGGGAATGCATCGACAACAGACAATAGGGGCAAAGGATGTGTCTTTGCCTTAAATCAGTAAAAGGCCCATGCCTCGCACACCTCCATCATAGGTATTATCCTTATTTAGAATTCTGGTATGAGATGTTTGTGCTACGCATTCTTTTATATCACCCTGCTTTGCTAGAGTCTTAATAGGAATAAGGAAATAATGGTCAAACCCTTAGTAGTGTCAACTCCTTTAGGAGAGGTGATGGAAGTAAGACATGTGTTTAAAGACTATAAGGTGGCCATTAATAGATGAAAACTTCCTGTAAAATTGCTAGAACTTGATGTGTTAGAATTTGATGTAATCCTAGGGATGGACTGGCTATATGAGCACGAGGCTCATATTGATTGTAGAGAGAAATTAGTGGAATTTTGAAATAAGGATAGGGAGGAGTTTAATGGACTGGCTATATGAGCATGAGGCTCGTATTGATTGTAGAGAGAAATTAGTGGAATTTCGAACTACGGATGGGGAGGAGTTTAGGTACCAAGGAGATAGGGATGAGAACCCACCGAATTTGATATTAGCCTTAGAAGCAAAGAAGATGTTGAGAAAAAGGTGCCAAGCATACTTAGCTCATGTTGTCGATATGGACAAAGAGGATGTTGTTCGAGGTAAAAGCATGCCAGTGGTGGATGAATTCATAGACATCTTTCTAGAGGATCTACCTAGGATACCACAAGATTATGAGATCGAGTTCAACATTAAACTACGACCGAGTACATAGCCCATATAGATACCACTATACCAAATGGCACCGGTAGAGTTGAAAGAATTAAAGATGCAACTGCATGATCTACTCAATAAGGGTTTCATTCAGTCGAGTAGTTCACCATGGGGTACGCCAGTGTTGTTCATAAAGAAGAAAGACAGCTCATTATGGATATGCATTGATTATTGCCAACTTAACGAAGTTACCATGAAGAATAAGTATCCTTTGCCAAAGATAATCAACTGTAAGGAGTTGGCTACTTCTCCGAGATCAACTTAAGGTCTGGCTATCATCAACTAAAGATCTATAGAGAAGACATCTATAAGATTGCCTTCTATATAAGGTACAGTCATTATGAATTTATGGTCTTACCATTTGATTTGACAAATGCTCCTGTTGCTTTTATAGACCTGATGAATCGAGTATTCAAGCCATTCCTTGACAAGTTCGTGATCATGTTCATTGACGACATACTTATTTACTCTAACAGTAAAGAAGAACATGAAGAGCCTTTGAGGATCATGCTATAGACTTTGCGAGACCACCAACTTTATGCAAAGTTGTCAAAGTGTGAGTTTTGGATAGAGTTTATCAATTTTCTTGGGCATGTAGTAAGTAAAGAAGGAATTCAAGTTGACCCCAAGAAAGTTGAAGCGGTAGCCACCTAGCCATGACCCATAATAGTTTTTGAAGTTCAAAGTTTCTTAGGCATGGCTGATTAATATCATAGATTCGTATAGGACTTTTCTAGGATCACTTCACCTTTGACCAAGTTGATAAGAAAATAAGTTAAGTTCAATTGGGAGGAGTCCTATGAGGAGAGCTTTCAAAAACTCAAAAGGTGCTTGATATCATCTTTGGTTTTGGCTTTACCTGAAGATGAAGAAGGATTCCCAGTCTACTGCAATACCTTGAGAGTAGGACTTAGATGCGTCTTGATGTAAAATGGGAAAGTCATCACCTATGCATCATGACAACTTAAGTAGCATGAAGTGAACTACCCTACTTATGATTTGGAATTAGTTACAGTAGTATTTGCTCTTAAGATCTGGAGACACTACATATATGGGACAAATTGTAAGTTCTACATAGATCATAAGAGTCTTTAGAACATCTTGAGCCAAAAAGATGTCAACTTGAGGCAGAGGAGATGGGTCTAACTATTGAAGGATTATAACTGCCAGATTCTCTACCATCTTGGAATGGCAAACGTGGTAGCGGATGCCATGAGTTGGAAGTTGGTGGGAAGCCTAGCCCATGTGATCGTGAGAAAAAGGTCGATCATGAAAGAGCTAAAGGGATTGCTTAGTCAAGGCTTGAGGATGGAGATTGGAGAATCACAAGCTTTAGTGGCTCATTTCTAAGTGAAGTCAAAGCTAGTGGAGGAGATAAAGGATTCTTAAGATAAAGACCCACACTTGGTTAAGTTAAAGGATGAGACAAAGGAACAAAAGAACACAAATTTTAAAGTAGTTGATGGGACTTTAAAGTGTGAAAAAAGAGTATGCATGCTTGATATCAATGGACTCAGAGAAAGGATATTTAAGGAAGTACATCAGACACCCTACTATGCTCATCCTGAACTACTAAGATGTATCATGATGTGAGAGCAAGTTATTGGTGACTTGGACTAAAGAAGGATGCAACTAAGTTTATGGCATCATGCCTAACTTGCCAACAAGTCAAGTATGAGCATCAATGACCCTCCAGATTGCTACAAGAAATTCAGCTACCTAAATGGAAGTGGGAGCGTATCACTATAGACTTCGTAGTGGGATTACCTAGAACTTCCAAAGGATATGACTCTGTATGGTTTATAGTGGACCGACTTACAAAGTTCGCCCATTTTTTGCTAGTCAAGACTAGTACTTTATAGCCCAATATGCATAACTATACATTTATGAGATCATGAAATTGTACGGGGTACCAGTTTCTATCATCTCAAATCGAGGCACTCAATTCACCTCGAGATTCTAGCAAAAGTTGCAAGAAGTGTTGGGGATGATATTGGACTTCAGTCCTATGTTTCACCTTTAAACGAATGGATAGTCTAAAAGGACAATTCAAACACTTGAGGCCATGCTAAGGATGTGTGTGTTGGATTTTGGTGGTAGCTAGGATAAGTACCTGCCCCTAATCGAGTTTGCCTATAATAACAACTACCATTCGTCTACAAGCATGGCACCTTATGAAGCATTATATAGGAGGAAATGCCATTCTCTAGTTTGTTAGGTTGAGCCTAGAGATAAGTAAGTGGAAATGCCAGAATTGCTTAAGGAGACTACCGAAAAGGCACCTTTGATTCAAGATTTGCTGAAGACGGCCTTCAGTCGATAAAAGAGCTACATAGACCTCAAGAGAAAGGATGTTCATTTTGCTATGGAAGATCATGTCTTCCTAAAGGTCTCCCTAATGAAAGGTGTCATGAGATTTGGTAAGAAAGGAAAGCTATCGCCTCACTTCGTTGGTCCTTTCGAAATTTTGGATAAGGTGGGAAGTATCTTATAGGCTTTTCTTACCCCCAACTATGACCCATGTACAACTGGTTTTCCACATCTTAATGTTAAGGAAATATGTGTCAGATTCATCTCATGTGTTGTCATTGCCAGACATCAAAATAGATGAACAACTGTTCTATAAGGAATCACCAATAGCCGTAGTGGATCAATAAGTGAAAATGTTGTGGAACAAGGAGATACCCATAATCAAGGTTCAATGGCAAAATCATGGGATAGACGAGTGTACTTGGGAAGCCGATAAAGGGATGCAGCAGAAGCATCCTCAGCTTTTCGAAAGCATATAGGTGAGTATCCAAATTTGAGGACAAATTTCTTTAAGTGGGGAGAATGTAACAATCCACACCTACCCTAGGAGTTTCGTAATCTAATTTCTTAAATTTAGAACTATTAAGGCTAAGTATGTGCATTTGTGAAAATTCATGTGCTATGTGATTGATAAGTATGTGGCATGTTAGGGTAGCTCTAATATGCCTAATATGAATTATATGGTGAAGTAAGTGATTTACATGAAATTCATAAGCATATAAATATTTATTTCACATAAATTGAATTTTCATGCACAAAACAATTTTAAGCATAAAATAATTTTTATGAGCATTTTTAATTTTTTTTAATAAATAATTTGGGGGGAATTTTAATAAAAATAATAAGAAAAACATTTTATTTTTAATTACCTATAATCAGCCCTTAAAATAAAATAAAAATGCCAAATTCCCAAAAGCCCACTACACCAAAACACTTATTACCTAGTTCATTAAGGATAAACTTGGAAATTGGTTAAGTATTTAAACCAAAATTTGGCCAGCCCTTGTTCACCATTCTATGATTCTTCATATTTTCAGTAGAAAATTCTCTCAACCGAAATTCATGAAATACCTTCAAACTTTGTGATTTCGCGACCGTTTCATAAGTTTTCCTTTCCTTTTAATTTGCTATTTGATTTTTATGAAACTAATCATAAAAAAATTATTTTAAACTATATATTTATTGATTTTCATTGATTAAATTTGGCCTAAGTGAATTTTGAGAGAGAAATCAATTTTTCTATTGAAAACACAAAACCTCTCTACACGAATCCTCCAAAGGTAAACCCTAAAAGTTAAAGTTAGAATTTTCACGCATAAACTCAACAAAGGGGGGTGATTCTTGCATTATTGTATTCTAAACTGATTTTTTTAATGATTAAATGAAAAATAATGGTTTAAATCATGTGTTTATATATTACTGTAATGACCAGAAAGTGCCGGAAATAAGAAAGGTTCATGGTTTTTACCTTAACACCTAAAGTTGGAAAATTTTCATGTATTTGAATCTATATGGGTGCCTATTCTACACATTCATGTTCTAAAATGATTTTTGTTTTAATTACATAAAAAATCTTGGTTTAAATCATACGTTGGCATATTACTGTAATGAACGAAAAGTGCGAAAAGGAAGAAAATTCATGTTTGTTCTTGAATGGGTGATTTGGCCTACATTTGGAATTTAATTCCAGTATCTATAATTTTTATGTGATATATTTTAATGATTATTGACATGTATACATGAATGATAAATGGTTAGATTGCATTTGGTTGAAGGAATAACTCTAGACAAGTCTAGAGACAATAGGGTATACCTAGGGCTTCCTAACCCTATTTCTATGATATGATTAATTTGTTTATATGATTAATTGATATGGAAAATAAGTTTTATGATGAGTTAATAATGTTAATGATCTTAAATGGATGACAAGATTGATTGTATGAATTGGTCATAAGAGATAGGGATGATATTGGAAAGGCTACTTGATAAGTTAAAGGTGATAAGTATGGTAAGTTGAATGTTAAATTGAATTAATATTAAAATCATAATATGTTGTATTTTACTTTAGAAAAGTCTTGATAAGAGTTATTATGTGTTTTCATGTGGGTCTATAAAGGCAAAGTATACAAGACTTTGAAAGTCAACATATTATATGCAAG
The DNA here is from genome assembly GCA_947687605.1 of Reutealis trisperma. Taxonomy (NCBI): domain Eukaryota; kingdom Viridiplantae; phylum Streptophyta; class Magnoliopsida; order Malpighiales; family Euphorbiaceae; genus Reutealis; species Reutealis trisperma. The sequence goes on from CANTUT010000585.1 coordinate 290,999, forward strand.
TGATAAGTGCACTTTTAGTGCAACTCCAAGTTTATATGAATGTTGTATGTGCATGGGCTAGTTATGAGATAGGATAGCATGATGTTAAGTGAATGTTAAGTAATGAATTAAGTATTATGATAGAGCTTGAGAAATAGTAGAAGTTTAAAAGGGCTATAAGTAATAGGAGCAAAGGAACCATAAGTTGAGTGAACATCATGTTTCAAGTTACAAGTACAAGTTATCATGTTTGTGAACCTTTGATATCTTAAAACCCAAGTTCTTTTCTATTTTTAATTATAACTATATGATTTCTTTATAAGCTTAGGTTGCCAAAGGACAATTGGTCCAAAATCATTTTGATTATTCTATGATAAAGAACCTTTGTGAATTGTTGCCTTGCCTTACCTTACTTTCTTTCTATAATCACACTGTTATTTCTTTATTGCTCAACAAGTTAAACTACTATTGCTATTATGTTACATGTTATTGTATTCTTAAATGCTATTGCTATAAGTGCCATTAGCTCTAGCTATGGTATATATGAAACCTTTATGCAAAAATCCTTGTGCCGATGCGGGTAATCATGCGTACTTGTGCACATAGTCTTAACCCGACGGATAAGGGTAATGTATCCACCTTAGCTAGAAGGGGCAGTTCTAGCCATAGAGCTTGATCATTTCCATGACATTTTATAAGTTACAGGTTGGGAGTTAGAATTTGGTATAAAGCCACCTCTCCCTTGAGTGAATGAGCTAATAGCCATCACTCTTTACAAGTTTTACAAGTTACAAGTTGATTTCTGTGAACCTTACTTATTTGCAAACCATGATTTATGAATCTTGAACCCTTAAAAAGAGAATACATGTTATGTTACAAATTTTATTGTTTATTTATTAAGATCATCTATATGTTACAAGTTTTATTATTTACTCATTAAGATCATCTATCTCACCCCCTTTTTCTTTATGTGGTTTGAGGTGAGCATTATGAGGAGGCAAGGTGATCGCTCAAGCTACCTACTTTGCTTGGGAAATTCCTTGTCAAAGTTATAATAATACCATACTATAATGAGTCCTTAGATGTTCCGAGAGTTATTATGGGAACTTATTTTAGAATATTATATTGGTGACTTTATTTGGAGTCTTATTATTATTTTCTTATGAATTGTATTAAAGTATATTTTTAACTTTTGCAACTTAGGGTTTTTTCTTTAAAAAAAGGTTTTACTAAGTTTATGCATGAGGTTTGGTATAATCCTAGGCTATGTTTTTATGTGTATGAGTAGGGTTCTGTAGGAGTGGGTGACCTTATATCTTCCCATGTTCTAGGACCATCATATCTCCGAAATTGGGATGTGAAATTGACTTAGATTTAGACTCAGACTTTGAGATTTGGACTTTCATTTAAGTTTGGACTTGGAATTCAATCTCAGACAGGTTAGGTTAGCTAAACTTGAATTACTCCATGACATGCCTTTTGGGATTGAGGTAAGGTTGGGTCAAGTCAGATCTAAATTCCTCATCATTATTCAGGTTTGTGGTAAGGAATTCAACTTGAAATGATGTACTTTGGATGCAATCTTCAACTTTTGATACAATTACAACCAAAGCTCTGAAGGTGGATAGGTATTGTGTTAACAAGTGGGCTCGATAGGTCGGGAGTAGATTCTTGACAATGACATCTACTTGTTCTTACTTGGTTGGCCTATTTACCATTTAAGTAGCTTTAGCCCTCCACCAAGTAAGGAACATGGAGAAGGACTCATATGGAAGTTGCTTTGTGGTTTCTAAATCCCTTCTTGTAATGTCCACTTCCATATTGCAGTGGTACTATTTGACAAATACCTTACAAATGTCCTCCTAGGTTTGTTTTTGGGTGTCGTCCAAGTTAATAAACCATCTTAGGGCAGCATCATAAGGGTTTGCTAAAAGAGTTGAGCAAAGAGCTCATTCTTGATACTAAAGGAATGCATTGCCCCCATATACATCTTTAAATGGATCTTAGGGCAAGTAGTACCATTAAATTTGTCCAAATTCAAAATCTTGAACTTTAGTGGTAACCGGTATTAGGGAAGAGGCTTAATGAACTTGTATCTTCCATGCCTTCCATTTTCTCTGGACTTTTTACCAATTTTTCTATGGCTTCCAGTTTGAGTTGGAAGGCCTCAAGCCTAGGATTACATATGGTTTCCCTCCCTTGGGAAGGATCCATAGGAAAAGAGGTGATTTGTGATTGTTTAGTGGATACTAAATGGAAGAGAGTGTTTGTTTAAAGGATATTAGGTGAGGGAAGTGATGGGGAGGTTGGCTTGGTGGAGGAAGTAAAAGCATGGGCTTGAATTAATACCAAATTTTTTTCTAGGTTGAGTGGATTCTAAAGAGTACGATTTAGGGTTTGGTTTATGCCAGCCTGATTTAGCATACCTTATACATCATTTAGTACGGCCTCCCTTTAGGCTTGCAATTGGGCCTAATTTAGGCCATTTGTCTCTTGAACATCTCTTCTTGTTGCTCTAATAGTTTGGCTAGAATCTTATCTATTACATTTTTGTCGAATCTAGACATCTTGGCAACCTTTGAAAGGGAAAAGGAATTGGGTTAGTATCAAGCTTTGGAAAAAAAATGTTTATTGCGGGGTATGGAGAACCAAGGACCTTAGGTTTAATGGCATAGATGGTGATATCTTATGGTTAGGTTGACGGTGTATGGGTAAAGACAAGGGTAGAGGTATGTGATGTTAGCTAGGTAGGTATCTAGCTAAGAGAGCTAGGTCAGATTTTAGCTTTGAGTGGCTAGGTTGGATTTTAGCTTTGAGTGGCTAGATTGGATTTTAGCCTTGAGGAACTAAAGAGTAGTTTGGAAGGCTAGGTTAGAGTTTAGCCTCAAGTAATTGTATTTGCAATTTATAGATGGTTTAGTATGGGCTTAAAGATTAAGAGACCATAGGTTTTTGCGATTGGGTTATAGATGTACCATGGATTTAGATGTTGGGTGAACTATAGGTTTGGCGATGGTTGGATAATGGGTTTGATTGGACTAGACCATAGGCTTAGATGGGGCCATAGGTTGGATAGTAATGTAAAAGTTGAAACCAAGTCAACATTTAGTTTGGGTAAGGATTGAGAATATGAGTGAAGCAAGGTCAATGTTTAGCTTTGGTAAGGATGGTTGAGGATAATGCTAGATCAGTGTTTAGCTTGGGTAAGGATTATGGATAAGGATGAAGCTAGGTTAGTGTTTAGCTTTGGTAAGAATTATAAAGGATGAAAGCTAGCTCAGTGTTTAGCTTAAGAAAGGGTTATGAGTGAGGATGAATTAGGTCAGTGTTTAGGTTAGGAAGGGATTGAGGATTAGGATAAGGTTAAGCTAGTGATTAACTTGGATAAGGATTGTGGGGGGTAAAGTTAGGCTAAATTTTAGGTGCAAATAAATGTACAATGGTTGGGTTATTTTTACCATGGGTTTGAGTTTTTTACTATAGATTGAGATAGACCATGGATTTTAGGTTTTGACCATAGGTTTAGGTGGACCAATGGGTTTTGGGTCTGAAGATGTTTGAATAGGTTTTTGACTCCTCACAAGGTTCAAGCTATGCACGTATGTATGCATGAATGATTGATAATAGTTTCATGAAATACCAAGTTCAGTATTATGGTGTGTACAATCCTAAATAAAGGTTCTATGAGTCATTACATGAAAGGATTAGGGTGGTTTGAAGTGAACACATCACACTAGAGATGTAATATACCTAACCACATATGAGACAAGGAGCCTCGTGTGAGTCCAATGGTATGTGCATACTCGTTACACTTCTAAAAGGATTAGAGAATATGTCATGGGCTGGATGATTTCACTATCAGTAAGCAGGCCTAAGGAAGGTTTCCCATTCAATGTTACTTTCTATCCTTTATTTTCCTCAGAAGCTAGGTTTTTTTTGGACAAGGAGTCTAATGTAGCGATGCATGAGAAGAGTTGTTTTGCATTAAAGCCAAACTTCATATTTTACTAAAAGTAATCCATTTTATCTTTTATTTGAAAAAGATTTTGAAGTCTCCAGTGGAGTCACCAACTGTGACGCCTTACCCGAGCACTAGTCCGATCCGCTAAGGGAAATCAAAATGCTATTCGGGAGAAACTCGATGATTGGAACTTGCTATGAGTTCAGAAAATTGAGTTTTGCAATTTGTTATTCATAAAAGGGAGTCACCATTTTAATTTACTTATTTTAATTGGGAAAATTAAAGGAAAACCCAAATTGATTGACTCCAAAAAGTTTGATTATCCCAACAGAAAAGCACTAATCCGTGAGTGACCAAAGAGGACTCGAGGATAAGGTTTTGGTATTTGAGAAAATACAATTTAAGTTTGGCTAAAAGTTGCAAAATAACTCTAAGAAAAGGCAATTTTAGCATATTCATGAACAAGAGTAAAAATGATGAATGAAACAGTTATAGATGGTAAAATAAAATGACAGTTGTAAATAAATAAGCATAAATAAATCCTATTTAATTATTATAAAACCAAAATGAATGAAATAAAGAGGATACTTCCTCTAACCCTTATGGGTATTAGGAAAAGCACACGTTTCTCTTGAAAAGGATCTTTTCTATAGCCCTTATGGGATTCTAAGAAAGGCACACACTCCTTAACTAAATTAAAGAAATAAACATAAAGAATCGATAATAAAGTGCATATACAAATAAATAACAAAATAAGATGAAACTTAAACTATAACTATGAAAGAGGAAAATATTATTGAAAAAGATTTTAGAGTTGATGCCTTATAGAATGGCATGGTTATATATGCCATTGAATATGAATCAAACCCTACACAGTTCTTCCTTCTTGTGAAGGAGGGGTTATGGAAAAAATATTGGTTTGGCTTATTAATTTAATTCTGACTTTTAAATTAATAAATTTTAGATCTTTTTTGTTTTAGACCTAAAGAAAGATAGAATAGATAGAATTTTAGGTCTGAATTTAGAATTTCAAAAATGGAAAGAAGAAAAGGAATTTACCTTTGTTTTCCTTGAGTTTCAAATGAATTAGGCGAGCTTCACTCCAGATTTAAGCTCTGCCTTGGATTAGGGAACCTTGAAGTTGAAACTTCAATAGAAAAGGTTAGCAAAACAAAGTAATAATTGCAAATTAAAAGAATTTGGAGTGACAAATTTTAGTATTAATTTTTAATTTAGCATAATTTTAGCATAAAAAGAAGAGCATATAGGTGAATTTTCATCTCAAAAATCATGCCCAGATCCATGTCAAAAGAGTTGAATGGAAGCTCTATTTATAGAGCAAAGGTAACGGACACCGTCGAAATCTGGTGGAGGCACCGGTGGCATGCTGGCCGATTGCAGGTGCCGCCAGTGTCGTTGGCGGCATGCCGCCCGACCTGGTGGCACACCTAGTGTACCGTTGGAGCCAATCTAACGCCTGAATCAACCTGGTTTCACACTATTTTGGCCGATTTTGGTTTGTTTCTAATATGATTTGAGCCCAGTTTGATTCTGTGGGTTCATAAACAAGTGCTGGTCATCTGAAGGTAAAAGATTTAAGAAATTTATTTTTCAATAGGGCGCTACCCCCTTAACCCCTAACTGGCTAGTGGGACCATCATACTAGCTTTGTATAGCCACTAATCTTAGCAGGTGTGAAGTCACGGCTAAATCCAAAAGGTGCAATTTTAAGGGTTCACACATAGTGAAGGCTTCTTTGTTTAGGCTTCATAGCGAAGGTAATTACTAGAATCTATGGATGCATAAGCCTTTCATGTACATCAGACATTTGGCATGCCTTAACTCAATTTTTTAGAGGGACTTGGACTTTAGGGATGATAAGATTTACCAAAGAAGCTTGGATATTTTTTCAAAAGATCTAGAATGGGCATTGACTAGTTCTACCTTGCTTATGTTTTTGCAACACATGACTTGATTTTGATTTTAGAGGGATAGTATGGTTTGCCAAAGAGGCCTGACCTTAAAAGGATGGTACAATTTCATGAATTTTGTTAATGGCTTGAAGTGAGGTTGGATCTTCTGAAAAGGATCAAAGAGGTTGTAAGATTTTGCTATTTATAGCATGATTTATGTTAAAGAGCAAGTCAAGCTATCTTGCCATTTGAAATTAAAGAGACTCTTAAAATGACACGTTATTAGTTTGAATGTAGATGACATATTGGCTAAAGGGAAAGTACCTTAAAGAGTGGCAAAATGTAACAACCCACACCCACCCTAGGAGTTTCCATGATAATTACTTGAATTTAGAACTATTAGGACTAAGTGTGTGCTTTTATAAAAATTCATGTGTTCTATGATTGATGAGTATATAGCATGTTAGATTAACACTAATATGCATAATATGAATTATTATGATGAAATAAGTGATTTATATGAAGTGCACAAACATAAAATAATTTATTGCACATAAATTGAATTTTTATGCACAAAGTAATTTTTAAACATAAAATAATTTTTATGAGCATTTTTAAAATATTTTTAAATAAATATTCTGGGGAGAATTTCAATGAAAATAATAAGAAAAATATTTTTTTAAATTACCTATAATCAGCCTATAAATTAAATAAAATGCCCAATTTCCCAAAAGCCCACTACACCAAAACACTCCTAAATTAGCTCATTAATGTCAAACTTGGAATTTTGCCAAAACCCTAAATATTTATAGCAAAATTTGGAAAACCCTAGAGTAACAGCCACCATTCTATTATTCTTCATAATTTTTATAGAAAAATTCTCTAAAAAATATTCTGTCAACTGAAATTCATAAGGTGCCTTCAAACCTTGTGATTTATGATCGTTTTCATAAGTTTTTCTCTCCTTTCAATTTACTATTTGATTTTTATAAAACTAATCATAAAAAAACTATTTTGGGCTACTAATTTACTATTTTTTTTAAATTAAATTCAGCCTAGGTAATTATTTTGAAGGAGAAACCGATTTTCCACCGAAAGCACAACTCTTTCTTTGCACATCCACCAAAGGTAAACTCTAAAACTCAAAGTTGGAATTTTCATACATAAATACATGGGGGGATGCCAATTTGTATGTGTTTGTGTTTTAAATTGATTTTTGTTGTGATTAGATGAAAAATATTGATTTAAATCATATTTATGTATATTACTGCAATGATCGAAAAAGTACAGAAAGTAAGAAAATTTATGGTTTTCACCCTAAACCCTAAAGTTGAAAATTTTTCAAGCAAATATATATATATATATATATATATATATATATATATATATATATATATATATATATATATATATATATATATATATATATATATATGGGTGCCAATTGGTGCGTTAATATATTTTAAAATGATTTTTGACATGTTTAAATCATGTTTTTGCATATTACTGTAATGAACAGAAAGTGCGAAAAGTAAGAAAGTTCATGTTTTTCATGATTATATGGTATTCGGTCTACATTGGGATTTTAATTCTAATGTCTATAATTTTTGTATGATATATTTTAATGATTGCTGACATATATATATAAATGATAAATGATTTGATTGCATGTTAGTTGAAGGATTAACTCTAGACAAGCCTAGAGACAATTTGGCCTATCTAAGGTTTACTAACCCTATTACTATATTATGATTAATATGTGTATATAATTAAGTGACAAGTAAAATATGTCTTATGATGTGTTAATAATGAATTAATGATCCTAAATTGACTATGAGATGGATGGTATGATTTGTTCAAAAGAGATAAGCATGACCCTTTAAGGTTACTTGTTAAGTTAATACATATGTAAAGTGTTAAGTGTAATAAGTTGAATGTTAAATGGAATTGATATTATGATATATTGTGTTTGACTTTAGAAAAGTCATAGTATGAGTTATAATTTGATTTCATATGAACCTAAGAAGGCTAAGTGTACAAGACTTGAAAGTCAACATGTTATGTATAAGTGATAAGTGCAATTCTAAGTGTAAATCTAAGTTTATTTGAATGTTATATGTGCATGAGGTAGTTATGGGATAGGATAGCATGATGATTAAGCAAATGCTACGCATTGAATTAAATATTATGTTAAAGCTTGAGAAGTAGTAGAAGTTCAAAGGGTTATAAGTACTAGGAGCAAAGGAACCACAAAGTGAGTAAACATTATGTTCAAGTTACAAGTACAAGTTATTATGTTATTGTAACAACCCACACCTACCCTAGAAATTTTTGTGATAAATTGCTTGATTTAGAACTATTAAGGTTAAGTGTGTGCTTTCGTGAAAATGAGTAATCTATGTGATTGATGAGCATGTAGGATATTAAATTAATTTTATTATGCATGACATGAGTTGTTATTGTGAAATAAATGATTTACATGAAGTATATTTGCATAAAATAAATTATTTCAAATCAAATGAATTTTCATGCATAAAGGCAATTTTTAAGCATAAAACAATTTTATGAGTATTGTAAAATAATTTTTAAATAAATGTTTTGCAGAAAATTTTAATAAAAATAATAAGAAAAATATTTTTATTTTAATTGCTCATAATCGGCCACTAATTTAAATAAAAAGCCTAAATACATAAAAGTCCACTACTCAAAAATTCTTCTAGCATAGCTCATTAAGGGTATTAGTGAAAAATTACCCAAAACCCTAATATATAATGTAAAATTCGGCCAGCTTAGGTCTTTTAACAGCCATCACTTTATTTTTCTATATCTTGGTAGAAAAATTCTCTCAAAATATTTCTCTCTACTGAAATTAAGAAAACACCTTTCAGTTTCGCGATTTCTTGACTGTAATCATAAGTTTTCCTTCTCTTTCAAATCTTAAACTGATTTCTATGAAATAAATTATGAGAAAATTATTTTGAACAAGTTTTTTACTAATTTTTACATAGTAAATTCTGTTTGGGTGGGTTTTTGGGAGAGAAAATCTATTTTCTACTGAAAACACAAATCTTTCCGCAAGATTTCTCCAAAGGTGAATCCTATAACTTAAAATCACAATTTTTATGCATAAACATCACTAAGGGGGGCAATTTGTGCATTATTGTTTTCTAAAATAATTTTTGATTTGTTTTGATAAAAAATATTGGATTAAATTATATTTCTGCATATTTCTGTGATGACCGAAAAATACCGAAAATAAGAAAACTCATGGTTTTATACCCTATAACCCAAAAGTTGAATTTTCATGTATGAGAAATACCATGTGTGGCCGATTCATGTGAATTAAAATTATAAAATGATTTTTGTTGTGTTTACATGAAAAATCTTGGTTCAAACCATGTTTTTACATATTACTGTAATACACGGAAAGTGCAAAAAGAAAGAAAATTTAGTTTTCCTTTTGGTGATGCATTCGGCCTACATTAATATTTTTATCCCAATGTCTATAATTTTTGTTTAATGTATTTTGATGATTATTAACACGTATGTATGTATAATAAATGATAAAATTGCATGTTAGTTGAAGGTATGACCCTAGACAAACTTAAAGGCATTTTGGTATATTTAATGTATCTTAATCTTATATTGTGATTAGAATGTAAATGTGATTGGGAAATATGGAACTAGATGTTATGATGACTTGATAATGAATACATGGTTTTGAGTTGATGAAGTGACAATTGAATAAAAGGATCATAAGAGTTAAGCATGACACTTGAAAGGTTAATTGTTAAGCTAACATGTATGGAAGTGTAAAGTGTACTAAGATGATTATTAAAGTGAATTAATATTAAGATAATGATATTATGATGACCTTAGAAAGGTATAGACATAATTGCAATGTGTTTTCATGTGAGCCTATCAAGGCTAAGTGTGTAAGACTTTTAAAGTCAACATGTTATGTGCAAGTGATGAGTATACTTATACGTACAACTCTAAGTGTATGTGAATGCTATATTGCATGGGGTAGTTATAGGATAGGAGCATCATCACTAAATAAATACTAAGTATTAAATTAAATATATGATAGAGCTTGAGGAGTCTTAGAAATCTAAGGGCTACATATATTAGGAGCAAAGGAACTCTAAGGTGAGTAAGCTCTATATTCTTGTTTTCAGTGTGAGTAAACTCTATATTTTTATTTCCAGTGTGAGTAAACTCTATATTCCAGTTTTCACTATGAGTAAACTCTATATTCCTATTTCCAATGTGAGTAAACTCTATATTCCTATTTCCAGTATGAGTAAACTCTATATTCCTATTTCTAGTGTGAATAAACTCTATATTCCTATTTTCGGTGTGAGTAAACATTGTATTCATTCTATAAGTGTAACATTATGTTATTTTACAAGTATGTGGTATCATGTTATGTGAGCCTTTGAGATTTTTGAAACCCAAGTTCTTTCTATTCTAAAATATTATTATATGATTTCTTTGATAAGCTTGGGTTGCCAAAGGACAATTGGTCCAAAACAATTTTGTTTATCAAATGAGAATTTCTTGTGATTATTACCCTAACTTATATTCTTTCTGGAACTACACTATCACTGTATCTTTTGTTTGAAAGTTAAACCATTATTGTTATTGGGATACTTGTTATTATTGCTTTATGTGATATTGTTATTTGTGATTACCATTAGCTCTAGCTATGGTAACTTTAACCCGTTGTGCAAAATCCTTGTATCGATGCAGGTAATGATCGGAACCTATGCACATGATCTTAACCCGATGGATAAGGGTTCTATATCCACCTCAGTAAGAAATGGGTGGTTTTAGCCGTAGGGCCTAATCAGCTTCATACATTATATGTGATAGGAGTTGGAATTTGGTATAGGGCCACCTCTCCTCTATGTGTTCAAGTGATAGAGCAATAGCCTTCACTCACTATGTGTTATATGTGTGATTTCTGCAACCTTGGTAAATTGCAGCTTGATTCATGAATTATAATCATGAGCTATATGTATAAGCTGTGTGTTTCCTTCTTAAAGGAAGATGTGTTATTGTATGTGCTAAATTGTTTACTCATTGAGATTATCTATCTCACCCCTTTCCCTTTTTCTTTGTGTGGTTCCAAGTGAGAAAATGTGATGAGGCAAGGTGATGGCTCAAGCATCCTACTTTGCTTAGCGATTCCTTGTCAAAGTCTTTAATAATACCATGCTGTGAAGTGTTGTCATTAGATGCTCTGGGAATATTGATTTTGATGTTTATTTTGAGATGTTGTTTATTAAGGTTTTTGAGTGAATTATGAATATTATTTCCTTATGGATTATATGTGAAGTGTCTAATTACTGTCTTCCACAATTAAAGGTTTCCATATAATGTTTTAAATGAGTTATTGTTTGAGGTTTGGTATGATCCTAGGCATGATTTGTATATGTATAAGTGGGTTCTACGGGTGTGGATGACCTTATGTCTCCTCGTGTTTTAGGACCATCATATCTCTAAAGTTGGGATGTGACAGTTATGTGAGCCTTTGAGAATCTTGAAACCCAAGTTTTTTTCTATTTTTAATTATGACCGTATGATTTCTTTGTTAAGCTTGAGTTGCCAAAGGACAATTGGTCCAAAACCATTTTGATTTATTCAATCATAATAAAGAAGCTTTGTGAATTGTTGCCTTAGCTTACTTTCTTTTTGGAACCACACTGTTATTTATCTTTTGTTCAAGAAGTTAAACTACTATTGCTATTATGTTACATGTTATTACTTTCTTAAATACTATTGTTATAAGTGATTACCATTAGCTCTAGCTATGGTACCCATTAACCTTTTATGCATAAATCCTCATGCCGATGTAGGTAATTATTAGTACCTATGCACATGGTCTTAACTCGAGGGATAAGTGTAGTGTATCCACCTTAGCTAGAAGGGGCAGTTCTAGCCGTGAAGCTTGATTAGTTTCATGACTCTTTACAAGTTACAAGTTGGGAGTTGGAATTGGGTATGATGCCACCTCTCCCTTGAGTGAATGAGCTAATAAGCCGTCACTCTTTGCAAGTTGATTTCTATGAACTTTGCTCATTTGCAAACCATGATTTATGAAGTTTGAACCCTTTTTAAAACGATATGTGTTATTTTACAAGTTTTATTATTTACTCATTGAGATCATCTATCTCACATTTTTTCCCCTGTGTGGTTCCAAGTGAGCATTTTAAGGAGGCAGGGTGACCGCTTAAGCAACCTACTATACTTGGGAAATTTCCTTGTGAAAGTTTATTTGTATACTATAATTTGATGAGACTCTAGATGCTCTAAAAGTCCTTATTTTGGGTGTTTATTTTGGAACATTATATGATGTGTATTCTGCAAGTGTACAGATTGCACAAGCAATATAGTAGTGAATGAGTTATCGTTCCACTAGAGACTTTAGGTAAGTACTAGCTCAAAATGTTTGCTAATGTTTAGTGAATCAAATTGGTGTTGATGAAAATTGATTATAATTATATTCAACCTAAATTAAAATATAAATTAAGTAAAATAATAAAGAGAAAAAGGAGATGAAATCAAAAATAAAAGCCCATTCAAGTATTGAATCTCCCTAGCCCCTAATTATATATCATGAACTACACATCAATTAAATTTATTCCATAAATTGAACTGTTATTTCACTAAATTAGATAAAAATCTCTCTCAAGCAATTAAATCCCTATTTCCCAAGAGGAATGCAAGGAATCTCTTCTCAAGCAAACTCAATTAGGTCATGCTTTAGACTCAAGAAACTATCCACCAAAGGAGTCTTGTAAGCCTATCTCTAGTACCCCAATCAACCCTCAATCTTTATGTGTGATCCATTCACATAAAGTTATCTCTAATCAATTATATGAAAACAATTCCCAACTAATAAGCATGCAATTATTAATTGGAATTTAAAGAATAATATTCATAAAGATAAAATAATCTCAAAGAATGATTTAAGTGAATAAGAAGTAATTCAATCTATACAAAAGGTTCTAGGATTCATCAATACCCAAATTGGAAAGATTTAGTTCATATCACACATTGAAACTAAAGAAAGAATTAAAGAAATAAAAATTCTCAAACAATTCATGAATCAAGTGCCAAGAAATCCTGTTCTTTGATCTCTGATCTTCGATATCTTCTTCCTCTTCTTATTCTCTCACTAATTCGCTCTGTTCTCCCCTTCTGAAATGTTGTCAAATATGATTTTATAGTTTTGAATTTTCTGAAGTGCACCACTGGACCCAAGGCTGGAGTTCCAGCTGTGGCAATGTGAATCAAAGAAAATATAACTTCCCACGGGTGAAACCCCAACTGTGCCTCCACCCGTGGGAGGCTATTGGATGATTTTCCTCTTTGCTCTTATCACACGGCTGGATCATTCATCGTCCTGGATCATATTCAAATCATGACATCTTTGGACACTAGATTAACTAAAAGAACTGTGAAAGTACTAAAACAAACAAATTAAACTCAATTGGAGGCATAAAATAGATTAAGAACAAGGGACAAAATATAGTGTTTTCAACACTTATCAAATTCCCCCACACTTGAGTTTTTGCTTGTCCTCAAGCAAACTAAATTACAATAATAGTTTAGAACATGGACAACCCCTTTAAAGCCAAAAGAAAACATCAAGATTTACAATACTCATATTAGTAAGGCTCGAATCTCATAATCAACAATTAATTCTCAAACATAGTAGTCAAATTAGAGGATCTACAAATCAAAGACCTTCAGATGCAAAGATAAAACTCGCAGTCCTGAATTCTAAATTCTAGAGTTAAAAGATTGAGCATATAATCCCTAAGAAACAAAAGCCAAACAAAAGTGAGAAATGAAGGATTTTCTCTTAGGCACCTGACTACTCTCTCAATTTTTCTATTGACTTAGCAATCAAATGTAACTTTATTGCACACTTTTTTTTTAAGGAGCCCGACTTGTTTGAATCTTCATACTAGCATTTTGACGTGAAGGTAAACATTTGTGATGTCGACCCCCGATTACTCAACTAGAATCACAAATCCAAATGGCTACTAGCACTATTCATAATTTCAACTTTCCTAAGGTTAGAAGAGTCAAAATTGGCGGAATAGAGAAAAATTTTCAAAGCTCCAAATAGTGCACTATTTATTGCACCTTTTATCTATATTTTTTTATTATATATTTTTTTATTATTGTTTTTTTAGCTTTTTTTTTTTTTTTTTTTAAGAAGAATAGCTAAGGAGCCTAAGATATTGAGTGTATCTTACTAATCTTAACTCAAGTCACAAAGGAATCAACATATGCTAAAAAATGTAACTAAAGTTTCAAACTCTAGTAATATAGATTTCATCAATTTAATTTCCTAATTATGACTACCACACTTAATCCTTAGCCAGTGATCAATTCAACCGAGGCAAACATCAATGAGAGATTGTCGTATATAAAGAAAAATAATCAACAATTATAAGCTAAAAAAGGAATCATTCCAATTCATACCATTATTACAATTTAGCTCACTTGAGTCAAAACAAGACAGAAAGAATAAATGAATAAACAAATAAGCACAGACATATCCCTCCCCCACACTTAAATAACACATTGTCTTGAATGTGTTTGAAAATGAATAGAAAGAAAAGCACGTAAAGGGAAGAAAAAAGAAATAGAAAAATTGCCCTGTCATTGAATTTCCATGTTAGGCTATTCTAAAGTCCATGCCATGTCATTATTTGCTCTACAGACGCACATTAGGCTAAGAAAGAAAAAAGAAAAAGAAAATAAAAATAAAATAGAAAAAAGAGAAATAAAATAAAATAAAATAAACCTAATCAGTATAAGTAAAGTAATCCAAAGCAGAAAATATAGAAAAGAATAAAAGAAATAAAAGAAAGAGAAAAATGAAAATGGAAGGGTCAGTCATCTATGGCGGCATCAGAGTCATCACTTCCCTCGCCATCATTTGGCTTGACCTGAATTAGAGGCTGTGTTTGCCATGGCTGAGATGTAGGGATAGGAGGCACATACCCCTGAGTGCCCTAATAATCTAGCATGGATTGCTGAAGCCATGCTCGGCTCTGTGCCTCAAACTTAAGGGCCTGCTGCTAGTGTTACAACATGGTTAGGATCTAATGTTGGTTGGTGAGGAGTCAGTTTTGGTAAACCTGAAGACCAGTCATGGTCCTCTCCATCCGACAGATCTATCTCTCAAACTCAGTGGGCTTCCTATCATCCGCATCATCCTCCCCCATATATGACATCCAATCTTGGAATAGGGTTGGGCCAAAGAAAGGAGGTACGACCGAGGAAGAAGAAGGCCCGGCGGCAGCTGAAGTACCAATGTTAGCAAGAGGCTGAGTAGTAGGGTCAATAGTAAGAATGGAGGCTGGCTGGCTCTAGAGCTATGGGATCTAGTGGAGGGGTAAAGGCTGGCATGAAACTCTTCATCTTATCCATCTGTAAGAAAGTGGCATGCCCAATCAACTTACGCATGCCATCGAGTGTCATCGGAGGTAAGCCATCAAAGACACTCCGAGAGAGTTTGGTGATATACATCCCTCCAATCAATGCACCGGACTTGCCCCTCTTGCACTGATCATCAAAAAACCACATGAGAGAATATGCCACATTGCATTGCTTGTCCTCATGCATGCACATCAAATAAAAGAGCTCCTGTCCAGTCACAGCCCCACCACTGTCTCGTCTGCCGAAAATTGTCTTCGTTAGAAGAAAATGAAGAACTCGCAGACTGAAAGAGGTGAACTGGGATGCCTTAGAGACCGAGGCATCAAATCTCTTACGCTTCAGAGAAAATTTATCCCACACCTGATTAGGGACATTATCATTTAAAAAACCCACAGGAGTCTTATGATAAATGCCAGTACGTAGCTCTGTCTTTGTATACAACCCCATCGCTACTGCTAAATCATTGATGCTCATCTCAAAATGCTTGGTACCCAACCTAAACTGCAGCATCTTCTTCCAAACTGATGCCACTTTCAAATCAACTTGAAGGGTACAATAAAACTCCAGTGTCAACTCCCGATAAGCTGCTTCAACTATTGAAAAAAACCCCTTCAGCCCAACTGTGACGTCCATCTCCGAAGCTCCTCATCTTTGCCAATCTGCTACATAAAACCCTAGTCAATTGGGTGGGTAGGCTCAAAGTCCTTATTGGCCAATTGCTCAAAGTGAGCACAAGACTTTGAGTCTGCAAATTGGACACACACATGGTTCAGAATGAAGGAAACTGTAGGGGCCGCTGCTGGTGGGGGATTGCGAAAACTGCCTTCCCTTCTAGCCCGTTTGGTGGGCAATTTGGTTGCTTTGGCGGATGATTTCTTAGGGCCCATAGTTGCAAAATGATGTGAGCAAATTATTATACCCTAGCCCTTATGACTAAATATAGGATGAGCAAGGGGTCAAACACTGGGAAAAATGATGAATTTATTATTAACCGGACAAATAATAAGATGAATAGGCAAGGAATAATTGGAGTTTGAGTAACTAATTAACTACTAATTTAACTACAAATCACTAAATTCTAAATAATTCAAAGTTATTAAACAATTTCTAGAAAGAGAATAGATTAGAATTATAAATTAAATTTAAATCAATGAACTTCTAACGTGTATATAAAATAAGATTATGAATGAGTTGATTAGAGAATTAACCTGAAATCTTTAAAAGCTTATATCTAAGTCAATTAAAGGTATTTTTGAATAGACTTACACACACTCTCATGTCAATGTAAATGTAAACAAAAACCATGAAGTTCAATGTTAATTCTTTTTATCCCTTTAGAAGTAGATTCTAATTAATCATTTAACTTAAGTGACATCAATTACTTTTCCATTAAGAATTCCAATTCTCATTGCAAATTCTTAACTATCATATTACATATGGTGATCAAGCATATATAACAACTATTAAGAACTTAATTGAAGCCAAATCAATCATTCATTAACAAAATATCAAAATAAAGTTCATAGACTAAATTTGCATTGCAATTCTAACCACAAGTACTTTAGCCTTGATGCATTGTTAGATATTTTATAAAAAGAAAGTTAAACATTCAATCCTTAAGAAATAAAATAGATTAAGTAAAGAAAAAGTTATAGAAATCTTTTACTAGCCCTTTTCAAGATTAAAAGCCTTGATATAAGAATGGTTTCCCAAAGTGCTGTACTTGAAAGTTGTAAGATCTCTCTTTTTCTTCTTAATACAATACTCTCTGCTTGTATTATGGTTTTTCTTGATAGATTTTACAGAAGAAACATCAACTATTTAAAGACCTTAAATAGTTAAAAATCATAACATTTCATAAAGGAATGCAATACTTCATGAAAGGTCACCTAATAACTACTTTAGAAACTTCAAGGACATTTTGGGCAACTCAGATGGCAAAATTAGACTTTGAAGTCTTCATGAAAGTTGTAGGCCTCTTTATCAGCTTTCCATAGCCTACTGAATCATTTCAATCTAAGTTGTGTAGAGGAAGTTATGATGAAAACATTGCAAACTATTCGTGAAGGATCAAGTCTTTTGGTGTGTGCAGACTTGGCATCAACTCATCTCTCATTTATCAACTCGGCACAGCAAGCCTTAGTGCCGACTCGGCACCAACTGAGTTGAAGGGTGCCGACTCGGCACCAGTGCTTTTTGAATTTTGCTTTCTTTTTTTTATACTTGGCTCTTCTAGGAACCTCCAATTCTTCCCTTAACCTACTAAAACTTTATAAAATACTCTCAAAACCATCAGGTTAAGGAGAAATCTAGAGAAAATGTTAGTAGAATAAATTTTAAGGGAATAAAACACAAAATGCATTATAATATACTAAACATATACCTAAAAAGCAACTAAAATGCACTTGAAATAACACTAAATCCATACCATTTTACATCACATCACAAAACAACACAAGCCAACCCAAAACAACAGAAAAAATAATAGGGAAATATCCTCGTTAGAATTTCGACATTATAACATCAGAAGCAATTGATTCCCAAAAATAAAAATTAACTAGTTGTTGCTGAGAGTCACGCAAACTACAATTCGACCAATTCAAGCAAGACAAACCTAGGCAATTTAAGCAATAGAAAGTTAGGAAATTAGGAATAACCATCAAAGAGCAACCTAAAACACCCTCATTGCCCAAATCCACATCTTTCTCTCACTAGAAATCAAATGTAATGTATTTTGGCATAACCCAAATCCCTAGAATCAAAATTTCTACCCACAATCATGAATCTCGACAAAAACACAAGAAAAAATGGATTTAAAATGAGAAAATGAGTCAAAAATTAAAGAACAAGGAAAATAATCCATACCTATGGTGGAAAATTCGAAGAGAGAGAGTGTGTGTGTGGGTGAAATTACTTGAGGAATGCTGCCTTGAGTACGAAATGGGTGGGAAAAAGGATCGTGTGTGTGATTCGAGTGTGGGAGAAGTGAGGGGAAGAAGAGAGAGAAGAGAGAAATGAAAATTTGAATGTTTGAGAGTTGCGTGAATTGTCTTTTTTCTTTTATTTGCCATGCCCATGGGTGACCCATGGCTAGGGTTCCACTCATGGTCATGATAAAGACTCTTTAGGGCATCACACGGCTGGAGGATCAGCTGTGGTCCCAGCCGTGTGATGCCTCTGCCAAATGAAAATTTAAAACACCTTATCACACTGCTGGAGGCTCAGTCGTGGTCCCAGCTGTGTGCTGCTTCTGCCAAAGAAACAAATTAATTTCCTTATCACACGGCTGGAGGCACGGCTGAGGTTTCAGCCGTGTCATGCTACTGCCAAAAAGATATTAAGTTTTCTTATCATGTGGCTGGAGGCATGGCTGAGGTTTCAACTGTGCCCTCTAATTTTTCTCCCTTTTTCTTTTGGTCCTCCTTTTTTTATTTTTTTATATTATATTTCTATTAAGATAAAGAAAAAAAAACAACTGACAGACAAAAAACAGAACCATGGAAATGAGGCATAAACATAAGAACTTCATTGAGATAAAATGTAGTGAAAAGAAAACAAGAAACATAAAAGATAGCCAATGGCTCATATGAGAAAAGACAGATAAAATGCCTAGCCTAGAATTACAATTATTTAGCAGAAATCATTCTAGTGTAATCTAAACTAGGTTAAGACAGCCCCTCACTTCTCCTTCCTAGGCCCCCCTCTTCCCCTCTTCACCTTGGAAGGTTCACTACTCTCCCCTTTTAGTGTTTCTAGCTGCATGAAGCACTTTTTGCAGCAACAGTTAGTGCATCATCAGCCTTTTTCTCCTCATTTTCCATTGCCACTATCTCCTTTAGGGAGAAAGTGTACTTATTCTCAGCTGGGAACGCTCTCTTGTAAGCATAAAGGGCTGTTACTTGTTCAGGGGTAATGGGTGGAGGAGAGGAATCCCTTTTGGTTTTGGAAGTCTGACCTTTAGGATTATTAGAACTCATGCTGGTAATTCTACTTTCAACTAGGTGAGAGAAAAAAATGCAATTCAGAACATAGGCAATCTATGTAATTCCCTTATTAAGAATCCATAATAAATGACAATTTCATAAGGGGTAGGTAGGGTTTGCATGTCTCAACTAACATTTTTTTTTCTCTTTTTTTTTTAAAAAAAAAAACAACTCAAAGAATGCATTGCAAATCTAATACAGTTGATGGGCAACAGCAACTAAACAAAGAAAAGAAAGAGAAAAAAATAAAAATAAAAATAAAAATAAAAATAAAAATAAAAATAAAAATAAAAATAAAAATAAAAATAAAAATAAAAATAAAAATAAAAATAAAAATAAAAATAAAAATAAAAATAAAAATAAAAATAAAATAAAATAAAAGTGCAGCACTTAAAATAAGATATAAATGTATATTTTTTCTTTTTCTCTTTGAAACAACTTAAGACAAAAATAATAAATCTTAATTAAAACAGTGGGTTGCCTCCCACTGAGCGCTTCTTTAATGTCATCTTAGCTAGATGTTTACGATGATAGCTCACCTTGAATCCTGGAGATACTTAACCTCCACTACCTCATTCAATTCTTCCCTGAGGTATATCTTGAACCTATGCCCATTAACTTTAAAATCACCCTTCTCAAGATGAGTTAACTCAATTATTCCATAGGGAAAGACTCTCTTAATAGTAAAAGGACCAAACCAATAAGATTTTAACTTACCTAGGAAGAGTCAAAGTCTAGAATTATAAAGTAATATCTGATCTCCAACTCGAAACTCTCTCTGCTACTTAATCCAAGCATCGTGCCATCTATTGGTTCGCTCCTTGTACATCCGAGTATTATCATAAGCTTGCAACCTCCATTCATCTAGCTCATTCACTTGCAATTGCCTCTTCTCACCTGCATTAGATAGATCAAGGTTAACCTATCTTATAGCCCAATAAGCATGGTGTTCAATCTCAACAGGTAAATGACAAGCTTTTCCATACACTAACCTATAAGGAGTAGTACCTAAAGGGGTTTTGAACGCTATCCTAAAAGCCCATAGAGCATTATCTAATTTTTCTGACAAATCCTTTCTAGATCGCTTCATGGTTTTCTCAAGCATTCTCTTCAACTCCCTATTCATGTTCTCAACTTGGCCACTTGTTTGAGGATGATAGGGAGTAGCCAGTTTATGTGTAACTCCTAGCCTTTTGAAAACTTTTTCAAGCTGAGCATTATAGAAGTGGGTGCCCCTATCACTAATAATGGCTTTAGGTGTGCCAAATCAAGAAAACAATTTCTTTAGAAATTTCACTACTACCCTAGCATCACTTGTAGCCAAGGCTTGAGCCTCAGGCCATTTAGACACATAATCAATAGCTACAAGCACATATTTGTTACCAAACGAATTAGGGAATGGCCCCATGAAGTCAATACCCCAAACATCAAATACTTCACAAACTAAAATACTATTTTGAGGCATCTCATCATGAGACAAAATATTCCCAGCTCTTTGGCAATGATCACAATGTTGCACAAACTCATAACTATCTTTAAAAAGAGTGGGCTAGTAGAAACTTGATTCTAAAACTTTATGAGCTGTCCTACTAAGATCCATATGTCCACCAGCTGGCTCGACGTGGCAATGGTTAAGAATGTCTATAGTTTCAGGCCCAGCCGTGTAACACTGGATCATATGATCAGCACATAATTTAAACAAATAGGGGTCTTCCCAAAAGTAGTATTTCATATCAAAAAAGAATTTCTTCTTTTGCTAATAAGTTAACTCTTTTGGGAGTTCCCGTACAGCTAAATAATTCACAAAATCAGCAAACCAAGGAAGTTCAGAGTTAGAATTACTTACCATACCTACCATGGCATACAGCTACTCATCTAGAAAAATGTCTGAAATATCCCCCTCTCCAAGTGTCTCAAAGTTTGGGTTCTCTAGCTATGAAAGGTGGTTAGCTACAAGATTTTCAGCTCCTCTCTTGTCATATATCTCCAAATCAAACTCTTATAGCAGCAATACCCACCAAATCAATCTCGGCTTTGCATCATTTTTTGAAAAGAGATACCGCAAGGCCGAATGATCTGTATAGACCATCACCTTTGACAAGATCAAATAGGACTGAAACTTATCAAAGGTGAACACAACAGCTAATAATTCTTTCTCAATGGTGGTGTAATTGGCTTGAGCTTCATTTAAAGTCTTTCTTGCATAGTAAATGGGTTGGAAATGCTTCTCCTTCCTCTGCCCCAAAACTACCCCAACAGCCACATCACTTGCATCACACATTAGCTCAAAAGGTGGACTCTAGTAAGGGGCCACCATTATTGGTGCATTGATAAGCTTAGCCTTCAAGGTGTTGAAGGCTTGTAAGTAGGCCTCATCAAAATTAAATTTGACATCTTTCTCAAGTAGCTTCGTAAGGGGCCTAGCAATCTTGGAGAAATCCTTAATAAATCTTCTATAAAATCCAGCATGACCCAGGAAACTTCGAATTGCTTTAACTGAAGTTAGTGGTGGAAGTTGCTGAATAGTTTCTATTTTTGCTCTATCCATCTCAATGCCTTCATGTGATATTTTGTGCCTCAAAACAACATCTTCTTGCACTATGAAATGGCATTTCTCCTAATTCAAAATGAGATTGGTAGCTTCACATCTCGTAAGCACTTGCTCTAAATTCTCCAAACAACCTTCAAAGGAATCACCATGCACAGAGAAATCATCCATGAAGACTTCTATAATATCTTCAACCATTTCATCAAAAATAACCATCATACACCTTTGAAAAGTTGATGGCGTATTGCATAGTCCAAGTGGCATTCTTCTATAAGCAAAATTCCCATAAGGACATGTAAATGTGGTCTTCTCCTGATCTTCTAGAGCTATAGGGATCTGAAAATACCCTAACAATCCATCCAGAAAGCAGTAGACTTGATGTCCAACAAGTCTCTCTAACATTTGATCGATGAAAGGAAGCGGGAAGTGATCTTTCCTAGTTGCATCATTGAGCTTCCTATAATCAATACAAACCCTCCATCCCATGACAGTCCTCATAGGAATCAGCTTGTTGTTTTCATTAGGCACAACAGTCATGCCCCCTTTCTTTGGTACCACCTAAATTGGACTCACCCAAGAACTATTTAAGATGGGATAAATAATTCCTGAATTAAGGAGCTTGATCACCTCAGCCTTTACCACATCCTTTATCTTAGGAATTTGAGACGCCTTTGGGTTTGCACCACAAGTTTGAACTCTTCTTCCATAAAAATCTTATGGGTGTAAGAAGAAGGACTAATGCCTTTGATGTCTGCAACTTTCCATGCTATAGCCTTTTTATGTGTTCCCAAGACCTCCAATAACTTTGCCTTTTGTACTTCAGAAAGATTAGCATTCACAATTACAGGCAATTTTGCATTTTCAGCTAGAAATGCATACTCTAAATGGGAAGGGAGCTACTTAAGCTCTAAAATTGGCGGATCAATGATGGATGGTTGAATTTTCTCCTATTTGTTCATATCAATAGATTCAACTACCCCCTTTTTGCATGGCTTATTTACCTCTAAGTAAGCTAATTGCTCCCTTGCTTCCTGAACCAAGACTTGTTCCTGCATCAAACACAACTTAAGGGGATCCTTGGAAACAATGTTAGTAACAAAATTAACGGTTTCATGCTCAAGAATATCACTGCATGAATTTGCCTCATCCAGTGTAAGTGGGTGTTTCATTGCATTAGGAATATGAAAGACAACTTGTTCATTACCCACTCATAAAGTTAAAGTGCCATCATGGACATTAATGAGGGCATAGGCTATATTTGAATAAAATAAGTGATACCTTTGCATCCTTATCCACATCAATAATTACAAAATCATTAGGAAAAATAAGTCCCCAACTTTCACCAACCCATCCTCAATAATCCCCCAAAGGTGTACCACTAACTTATCAGCTAACTGAATGGTCATATGTGTTGGTTTGGGTTCCCCAATTCCTAATTCCTTAAACATCTTGCAGGGTATAACACTTATGCTAGCCCCTAAGTCAGCTAATGCATTTTCCATCTCAAGGTTACCTATAAAACATGGGATAGTGAAACTACCAAGATCTTTTAATTTCTTAAGTAACCATTTTTGCAAAAATGCCAAACTCTTTTCTGACAAATGCACAAATGGCACCTCCTCGAGCTTCCTTTTATTAGAAAGGAGCTCTTTCAAAAATTTAGCATATTTGGGCATTTGTGATAAAGCTTCGGCAAATGGTATATTAATATGAAATTGCTTAAAGAGTTTAACAAACTTACCAAATTGGGCATCAAGCTTATCCTTTTGCAAATGTGCATGATAAGGTACTCGAGGTCGATACTCTTTCAATGGCAGTGTAGGCATTAGTGCAACTTTCTCCTTTTCTATCTCATCACCCACTACAACCTCATTTTCAGATTCCTTTTCCTTGGCACCTTATGCCTCATCCTCTTTTCTTTCCACTTCTTGCTCTACAACAACACTCTCTTGAACCTGTTTTCCACTCCTCAAGGTAATTGCCTTTAGCTGCTCCTTAGGATTTGCCTCAGTATTGCTAGGTAAACTCCCCTGTTGCCTCTCACTAAGCAACTTGGCAAATAGCCTCATCTGATTTTACAAATTATGAATGGATGCTTGCTAATTTCAGAGTGCTATCTCAGTATCCTTATGTCTCTGCTCATTAGACTTAATGAACTTCATCATGGTTTCCTCCAAAGAACTTCTTCTAGGAGGTGGAGGAGCTTGTGACTGGGAAGGTTGCTGAAATCTAGGAGGAGGTCTTGGGTTAGACTGATTACCCCAAGAGAAATTAGGATGATTCCTCCAGCCTGAATTATATGTATTGTTGTAGGGGTTATTCTGCTGCCTTGGAGCATTTCCCATGTAATCTACCTGCTCCGGCTTGGCGAAATTATTGCCACTTTGGCAATCTTGACTTTGGTGTCCTCCCCCACACCAATCACAACACATCACTTGAGCTTATCTTACTGATGAAGATGCCGTCAAGGAATCCATTTTTCTGTTCATAGCTTCAAGCTGAGTGGTCAATGCAACAATTGGGTCCACCTGATGTGAACCACCTCTGCCAATCCTTCTCTAATCTCTAGGGACTTGCCACTAATAGTTTATAAGAGCCATGTCTTCAATCAAGTCCCTTGCCTCTTTAGGTGTCTTGTTGTTAATGGAACCACTAGCTACCACATTGATAGACTGTTTGCTTGTATAGTTCAAACCGCTACAAAAGGTTTGAATCTGGTGCCATAGTGGAAGGCTATGATGCAGACACTTCCTCAATGAGTCTTTAAATCTTTCCCACTCATCATAAAGAGTCTCACCATCTTGTTGAAGATAGGAAGTTATGTCATTCCTCAACTTAGCGGTCTTGGATGGTAGGAAATATTTCTCTAAGAATTTCTCTGCCAATTGAGTCCATGTAGTGAAAGTACCAGCTGAGAAAGACTTAAGCCATTTCTTCAATTTGTCCCGGAGTGAAAAAGGAAATAAACACAGCCAAATCGCATCATCTGAGACATTATTGATCTTAAATGTATCACAAATCTCCAAAAAGTTCTTAAGATGAACATCAGGATCTTCATCTGGGAGACCAACAAATTGGCAAGTCTGCTACACCATCTGTATCACATTTGGCTTAATTTTAAAATTATTTGCAGCGACCATTGGCCTTCGTATACTTGATTCGGCCCCATTAAGAGTGGGCCTTGCATATTCTTCCATGGTTCTTGGCTAGTTTTCTGCCATTATTTCAACCTCTTCCTCTGAATCAACGCCTTCTAGGTCTACTACCTCTCCCACCAAAGCTAATTCCCGTTCTTCCTTTCGCTTTTGTCTCAATGTTCTCTCTAACTTTAGATCAAATTCAAGTAGATTAGAGGAACTAGCTTTGGTCATAAATAGAAGAGGGTACCTAAAAAAAGAATTTCGCAAAGAAAACCAAAACAAAAATTAAATAATAAATAAAAATAAAAACTAAATCACTAGCTTCAATTCTATTGCTAATATTACAATAAAAAGTCCCTGGCAATGGCGCTAAAAACTTGAAGCGTATTCTACAAGTGTACAGATCACACAAGCAATATAATAGTGAATGAGTTATCATTCCACTGGAGACTTCAGGTGAGTACTAGCGCAAAATGTTTGCTAATGTTTAGTGAATCAAATTGGTGTTGATGAAAATTGATTATAATTATATTCAACCTAAATTAAAATATAAATTAAGTAAAATAACAAAGAGAAAAAGGAGATGAAATCAGAAATAAAAGCCCATTCAGGTATTGAATCCCCCTAGCCCCTAATTGTATATCATGAACTACACATCAATTAAATTCATTCCATAAATTGAACTGGCATTTCACTAAATTAGATAAAAATCTCTCTCGAGCAATTAAATCCCTATTTCCCAAGAGGAATGCAAGGAATCTCTTCTCAAGCAAACTCAATTAGGTCATGCTTTAAACTCAAGAAACTATCCACCAAAGGAGTCTTATAAGCCTATCTCTAGTGCCCCAATCAACCCTCAATCTTTATGAGTGATCCATTCACATAAAGTTATCTCTAATCAATTATATGAAAATAATTTCCAACTAATAAGCATGCAATTATTAATTGGAATCTAAACAATAATATTTATAAAGATAAAATAATCTCCAAGAATGATTTAATTGAATAAGAAATAATTCAATCAATACAAAAGGTTCTAGGTTTCATCAATACCCAAATTGGAAAGAATTAGTTCATATCACACATTGAAACCAAAGAAAGAATTGAAGAAATAAGAACTCTCAAACAATTCATGAATCAAGTGCCAAGAAATCCTATTCTTTGATCTCTGATCTTCGATGTCTTCTTCCTCTTCTTATTCTCTAGCTAATTTGCTCTATTCTCCCCTTCTAAAATGTTGTTAGATCTGATTTTATAGTTTTGAATTTTCTGAAGCGCACCACTAGACCCACGGCTGGAGTTCTAGCTTTGGCAATGTGAATAAGAAAATGTAACTTCCCACGGGTGAAACCTTAGCCGTGCCTCCACCTATGGGAGGCTACTGGATGATTTTCCTCTTTGCTCTTATCACACAGCTAGAATACCAACCATGGCTCAACCCGTGGCAACCCATATTTCTCTAAAAATCAACGTTTTGGCTTGGATCATTCACCGTCCTGGATCATATTTAGATCATGATGTCTTTGGACACTAGATTAATTAGAAGAACTATGAAAGTACTAAATCAAACAGATTAAACTCAATTGGAGGCATAAAATACATTAAGAACAAGGGACAAAATATAGTGTCTTCAACACTTATCATTATGCGTGATCATTGATTTAAAGTCTTTAAATATTCTTTTCTTATGAATTGTATTTAAAGTATATTTTCACTATTCTTCCATAACTTAAGGTTTTTTCTCATAAATGGTTTAATTAAGTCCATGCATGAGGTTCAGTATGATCTTAGGCAATGTTATTATATGCTTAAGTGGATTCTACGGGCGTGGGTGACCTTATGTCTCCCCATGTTTTAGAACCGTCATATCTCTAAAAATTGGGATATGACACTAAAAGACTAGTCAAAAGAGATAACTTGGGGATCATGCCCTAATGAGAGATAAGGACATGGTGGATTAGTAGTATGTGATGTAAGAGATTATGCATTCACTCTTTGGCATGAGTGACGAAATGGATTGACAAAAGATGATGATGACCTAAGAAGACATGCCACCTCTGTAGGACAAGGGCATATAAAATAGTAAAACTTTAAATAACTAGCTTCTAGTAAGGAAGAATGATGTTAAAGATATGAAATGGATTAATTGAAGATAACTTGATAATAAAAGAAGCTGACATTGAAGAGCTGGGTTGAGCTTTCTCTCTCCCACTTTTCTTTCTTTTTCTCTCTCTCTCTTTTTTTTTTTTAAATCTTTTAACTCCAAATTTTGCCTAAGTTGCCTTTTCGGATTTTCAATTTAGTAAGCTTAAATCAATAAATTTTGACATGGAAAACCATCATGATTTGGGTTGCTGCTTTTTTTTTTTTTCACTTTGAGGGGCTCTGACCTTTGAATTTTTGGTTTAATGAAGATCTACTTTGAATTTGTTACCCCTTAAAAGTCGATGAAGCGATTGTTGATTTATGAAAATAAGGTACCTCAAATTCTGATCTATGCTAATTGTGGTGGGTTTAATTGATTGTTTATTCATTTCTCTTTCTTCTTCTTTTTTTAGTCTCTTTCTCTCCTTTTCTCCTCTCTTTCTTTTTTTTTTTTTTTCTATCTCTCTTTTTTTTTAAGCTCATTCATGTTGGACAAAACAAGAAAGATAAGAAAATCAATGCATGAATAATAAAAAAAAATATGAATATTTTAATATAAAGGAAGCTTTATTACAAGATAACAAAAAGGGACAAACATGGCCAACAAAAATACACGAAAAAATAAGAGGACAGACTCAGACTTAGGTTTAGTTTAAAACTTTGAGATTTAGACTCAGACATAGACTTAGATTTGGAATTCAATCTTAGATAGGTTAGATTAGTTGAATTTGAACTCCTCCATAACATGCCACTCAGGACTAAGGTAAGGTAAGGTAATGTTGGATTTGGGTTCTTCAACTGTTAATACAGGTGCAACCAAAACTTTGAAGATGGGTAGGTATTGGGTTATCAAATGAGCTTGGTAGGCCAGAAGTAGATTCTTAATAAGGATGTCCACTTGTTCTTGCTCTGTTAGTTTATTTACTATTTGAGTAGCTTTAGCTTTCCACCTAGTAAAGAACATGGAGAAGGACTCATTTGGAGGCTGCTTGGTGATTTCCAAATCATGCCTATTGACATCCACTTCAATGTTATAGTGATATTTCTTAACAAGGCATGATAGATAGCATCCCATATCCTTTTCTAACTCTTTTCTAATGAAGGAAACCATCTCATGGTACCATCAGTTAGGGATTGTTCGAACAATTGAGCAAGGAGCTCATCACTAAGTCTCAAAGGTTTCATTGCCTCCACATATATCTTCAAATAGGTCTTAGGGCAAGTAGTTCCCTCAAATCTATCCAGTTCATGTATTTCAAATTTAAGAGGAAGCTTGGCATTAGGGAACAAGGTCAAGCTATCCACATTAGTTAAGTCACTATAATGCTTCAGGGATTTGATGATTTTCTCTATAGCTTTAAGTTTATTCATGAGCAATTTGGTGTCTGCATAGGAGAAAATTTCCTCACCATAGTTCATATTTAAGACGGCTTGGTTTAGATTAAAGCGAAGGTTAGTTTGGTTTAAGGTTGGGCTTGGATCAGTCTAGTTAAGGATGGCCCAATTAATCATAGCCTGAACTTATCAATGATGAATTGCCTTTGTTCCTTGAAATAGGCTTGTTGAGTAATAAGAAGAGCTTGAAAATTGTCCTCTTACTTTTAAGGAAGCTGGTCATTGGGTGTGGTTAAGGTAGCCGTGTCAATTGGATTAGCCATCAGTACCTTAAGGCAAAACCAAAAGAAGACTATAAGTGATTAGTAATGACAGAAAAGGTGATGAACATGCAAACTTTGAGGGAAAAGGATTCCTTATGGAGTGTCAAGCTAACTATTTTTGGGCTTAAGGAATGATGGCCAAAGACTTTTACCTTAGGACTCTCGAGGTTTGGGTATATCGAGCCAAAGGTATTAGGCTTTAGGGTGGATGCATAGGTTTTTATAGGTTAAAGGTATACTGGGCCTAAGGTACTAAGTTTAAGGGTAATGGATTGATTTTCATATAAGGAATAGGTTTTAGGTGATGTTCTTGATACTGCCACATCCTAACTTTAAAGATATGACAATCCTAGAACATGGGGAGATATAAGGTCACCCACACCCATATAACCCACTTACACATATACAAATCATGCTTAGGATTATACCAAACCTCTTAAAATAACTCATTTAAGACATTTTATGGAAAACTTTAGTTACGGAAGACAGTAATTAGACACTTCGCATATAATCCATAAGGAAAAATAATATTCATAATTCACTCGGAAGCTTAAGAAATAATAACATCTCAAAATCATGTAAACACAACATAAATCACTCCAAATATTAATTCACATGAATCGGCCACATTTGGTATTCCTCATACACGAAAATTCAATTTTTTGGGTTATAGGTACAAAACCATGAGTTTTCTTATTTTCGGTATTTTTCAGTCACTACAGTAATATGTAAACAAGTGGTTTAAACCATTATTTTTCATCTAAACAAAACAAATATCATATTAGAATTCTTCTTCACACAAATTGGTAGCCACATGGTAATTTAATAATAGAATTTTCTAACTTCTAAGTTCTAGCATAAAAACCTCAAATTGCTTTATTTTTTGAAACTTTCTAGTCATTATAGAAATATGCAGATATATAATTTAATCTAATATTTTTCATCAAAACAAATCAAAAATTAGTTTAGAAACCAATGATGCATGAATCAAACCCTTTAGTGATGTTTATGATTTTAAGTTATAAGATTCACATTTGGAGAAATCTCACGGAAAGATTTGTGTTTTCGGTAGAAAATAGATTTTCTCTCCCAAAAACTCATCCAAATAGAATTAAATCTATAAAAATCAATAAAAAACTAGTTCAAAATAATTTTCCAATAATTTATTTCACAGAAATCAGTTTAGAAATTGAAAAAGAAGAAAAACTTATGATTGCGGTCAAGAAATCGTGAAACTGAAAGGTGTTTTCTTAATTTCGATAGAGAGAAATATTTTGAGAGAATTTTTCTACCAAGATATATAAAAATAAAGTGATGGCTACTGGAAAACCTAGGCTGGCTGAAATTTTCATTAAATATTAGGGTTTGGGTACAATTTCCACTAATACCCTTAATGAACTAGGTTAGGAGGATTTTAGTGTATGAGACTTTTGGGTATTTGGGCTTTTTATATAAATTTAGGGCTGATTATAATTAATAAAAATAAAAACATTTCTTTATTATTTTCATTAAAATTTCCCCAAAACATTTATTTAAAAATTATTTTAAAATACTCATAAAGTTGTTTTATGCTTAAAAATTGCCTGTATGCATGAAAATTCATTTTATTTAAAATAAATTATTTTATGCAAATACACTTCATGTAATCATTTATTTCACAATAACAGCTCATATTATACATATTAAAATTAATTTAATATGCCATATGCTCATCAACACATAGAATACTAATTCTCACAGTAGCACACACTTAACCTTAATAGTTTTAAATCAAGCAAATTATCATGAAAATTCCTAGGGTAGGTATGAGTTGTTACATTCACCTCCCCTTAAAAGCAATTCATCATCAAATTTAAATTCTTACCTAACTAATCTTGAAAAACTGAGGATGTTTCTACTGCATCTCCTCCTCAGCTTCCCAAGTACACTCATCTACCCCATGATTTCACCATTGGACCTTAATCATGGGTATGTCTTTATTTCTTAACCTTTTCACTTGTTGATCCACTATAGCGATTGGTGATTCCTCATAGGATAGCTACTTATCTAATGTAATGTCTAGATGTGATAGAACATGAGATGGATTTGACATATACTTCCTTAACATAGAGATGTGGAACACTAGATGCACATGTACCATAGTTAGAGGCAAGGCAAGTCTATAAGATACCTCCCCAACCTTATCTAAGATTTCGAAGGGACCAATGAAAAGAGGTGATAATTTCCCCTTCTTGTTGAATCTCATAACACCTTTCATTAGAGAGACTTTTAAGGACACGTGATCTCCCACAACAAAATGGATGTCTTTTCACTTAGGATCTGCATAACTCTTTTGCTGATTGAAGGTTGTTGTCAGTCGCTCTTGAATCAAGGGTACTTTCTCAGTAGTCTCCTTAAGCAACTTTGGCATCTCTACATGCTTGTCACTAGGTTCAATCCAACAAACTAGAGAATGACACTTTCTCCCATACAATGCTTCATATGGTGCCATGTCGATGGATGAATGATAGCTATTATTGTAGGCGAATTCAATTAAGGGTAGATACTTATCCCAGCTACCCTCAAAGTCTAAGACACACATCCTTAGCATATCCTTGAGTGTCTAAATTATTCTTTTAGATTGTCCATCCGTTTAAGGGTGGAATGCTATACTGAAATCTAGTTGTGTTCCTAATGCTTCTTGGAATTTTTCTAGAACCTTGAGGTGAATTGAGTCCCTCGATCATAAATGATGGAAATTAGGACTCTGTGAAGTTTCATGATCTTGTCTATGTACAACTGTGCATAATGGGCTGCAGAGTATGTAGTCTTAACTCCCATAAAGTGAGCAGACTTTGTCAATCGATCCACTATGACCCATACAGAGTCATATCCTTTGGAGGCTCTCGGTAAGCCAACAACAAAATCCATAGTGATGCGTTCCCACTTCCATTTAGGTAGTCAAAGTTCTTGTAGCAATCCTGAGGGTTGCTGATGTTCATATTTAACTTGCTGGCAAGTTATGCAGGATGCTACAAACTTAGCCACATCTTTCTTTAGTCCAGGCCACCAATAGTTAGCTTTTACATCATAGTACATCTTGGTAGTTCCAAGATGAGCACAGTAAGGTGTCTGATGTGCATCCTTTAATATCCTTTCCCTTAATCCATCCAAATCAAGCATGCATACTCTATTCTCACACTTTAAAATTCATTAACCACTTCAAACTCAGAGTTCTTCCCTTCTTTCTTCTCATCCTTCAACTTCACCATGTGTGGGTCCCTATCTTATGAATCCCTTATTTCTTCCATTAACTTAGACCTTACTTGAAAATGATCCAATAAATCTCTTGATCCTCTAATCTCCAGCTTCAATCCTTAATTTAACAATTCCTTTAATTCCTTCATGATCAGCCTCTTTCGCACATTTGCATGGGCTAGGCTTCCCATCGATTTTCGACTCAAGGCATTAGCCACTAGATTAGCCTTCCCAGGATGCTAGAGAATCTGACAGTCATAATCCTTCAACAGGTCAATCCATCTCCTTTACCTCAAGTTGAGGTCTCTTTAGCTCAAGATGTACTGAAGACTCTTATGATCCATATAGATCTCATACTGCATCCCATACATGTAATGTCTCTAGATCTTTAAAGTGAACACTACTGTGACTAATTCCAAATCATGAGTAGGGTAATTCACTTCATGCCTCTTCAGTTGTCATGATGCATAGGTGATAACTTTACCATTTTGCATCAAGACACACCCAAGTCTTACTCTCAAAGCATCGCAATAGACAGTGAACCCTTCTTCTCCCTCTGGTAATGTCAAAACTAGAGTTGATATCAAACACTTCTTGAGCTTCTGAAAACTCTCCTCACAAGACTCTTTCTAATTGAACTTAACTTGCTTTCTAGTCAACTTGGTCAATGGAGCTGCTATCTCAGAAAAGTCATGTATGAATCTATGATAATGCCCAGCCATACCCAAGAAACTCTGTACTTCTAAAATTGTTGTGGGCCTTGGCCAATTTGCTACCGCTTTAACTTTCTTAGGATCAACTTAAATCCCTTCCTTACTTACTACATGTCTAAGAAAGTTGATAGACTCCATCCAAAACTCACACTTGGATAACTTAGCATAGAGTTGGTGATCACGCAACATTTGAACCACGATCCTCAAATGTTTTTCATGTTCTTCGTTATTCTTTTAGTAAATCAGGATGTCGTTAATGAACATGATCACAAACTTGTCAAGGAATGGCTTGAACACTTGATTCATCAAGTCCATAAAAGTAGCAGGAGCATTTGTTAGTGTCATAGTGTCTATATCTAATATGGAAGGTAGTGTTGCAGATGTCTTCTCTATAGATCTTTAGTTGATGATAGCCAAACCTTAAGTCAATCTTAGAGAAATGACCAGCTCCTTGTAATTGATTAAAAAGATCATCAATCCTCAGCAATGGGTATCTATTCTTTACAGTGACTTTATTAAGCTAGCGATAGTCGATGCACATTTGGAATGAGCCATCCTTCTTCTTTACGAATAGCACTAGAGTGCCCCATAGTGAACTGCTTCATTGGATAAAACCCTTATTGAGCAGATCATGCAATTGCATCTTTAACTCTTTCAGCTCCATTAGTGCCATAAGATATGGCACTATCAAGATGGGTTGCATACTAGGCAGCAGTTCAATGTTGAACTCAATCTCATGATCAGGTGGTAATCTAGGTAAATCTTTTGGAAAAACATCCATGAACTCATCCACCACTAGAATGCTCTCATCTCGAATGGCAACCTCCTTGTCAGTATTAATTACATGGGCTAGGTACACTTGGCATCCTTTCCTTAACATTTGTCTTGCTCTTAAGGCCAATATCAAGTTTAGATGATTCTCATCCCTATCTTCTTGATACATAAACTTCTTCCCATCCTTAGTTTGAAACTTGACAATTTCCTTCTACAGTCGATACGAGCTCCATGCTAAAATAGCCAGTCCATCCCTAATATCACATCAAATTCTAGTACATCCAATTCTAGCAATATTACCAGAAGTTCTTATCCATTAATATCTACATCACAACCCTTATACCCATATCTTACTTCCATCACTTCCCCTAGGAGTTGATATTACTAAAGGTTCACTCATCAATTCCTTATCTTTACCTAGATACTTAGCAAAACAAGGTGACACAAAAGAATGGGTAGCACCAAAATCAATCAAACATTTTGCACTAGAACTTTGGATGGGGATGATACCTGTGATGGCTATGTACAATCGTGAGCCTCTTACTGATTTAAAGTAAAGACTCATCCCTTGCTCTTATTCTCTATCATCAATGCATTCCCAATAATTAGCCCCTTATCCTTGACTCCTTGTCCTTGTAATTGGAATGGTCTAGATTATGGTCGTGCTATGGTCCCATTCCCTTAACTCCTCATTTGAGGGCAGTCCTTTATGAAATGCCTTATTTGTCTACACTTAAGGCACTCACCATAATCCTTTTGACAAATTCCAGGATGCTTCTTTCGACATTTGCTACAAGTGGGAAGTTCTTACTTAGTTTGATTGTTCCATTGTTCGAAAGTTGAAAATTCCTTCTTTAGGCCTCCCCCATGCTATCCCCCATGACCTTTATTCCTATACTTTCCCTTCTGATCTCATTCAGCTCTCTCCACCTTGTACCTCTTCTCTATTATCTTGGCCTTATCTATTAGCTTAGCCAAGGCTGGAAACTCCATTACTGCCAATGAATTGAACATAGGTGTGATCAACCCCCTCAGGAAGCGATTGACGCGGCTAGCTTCAATCGGAACGATGTTGATGGCAAATCGGCTAAGTCGATTAAACTCCTTAGTATAATCAGATATAGACATCCCTTACTTTTGCTTTAATTGCTCGAACTACAATGCTCTACCTTGCCTTTCGCCCTTAGGTAAGAACTGATCCATCACTTCTTATTTGAATTCGGCCCATGTAGGTGGGTCTGCTCCGTAAAGCCATTCTTCAATACTTCTTTCATACCAATACCAAGCTTCCTTCTTGAGTTAGAGTCCTACCAACTCGATCACTCGGGCATTTGAGCAAGATAAATAATGGAATAGCTTATCCATCTCATCCAAGATTTTATGTGGGTCACCTCCCTCCTCACCACAGAAGGTAAGTGGTTATAGCTTCTTAAACTCTGCTACGGTCATCCCTTCATCAGGTAACCATTTCCTCTCTCTCCGAGCAGGTGCCACTATAGTGGGTGGTGGAATTCCATTCCTTTCTTGAATTGGCGGCACTTTCCACCTTTGAACTCATAGCTCATCCATTTCCATGTGCAAGTCTCTCATTTCCTCATGCATGGCGTGCACCTTTTGCAAAGATGCTTGCTCACTAGAGCCCATAGTTGATGCCCTTGAGTTGGATCTTTCTCTTGACTGTACAAGTGCAGAGGCAGCATTTGATGCAGTGTCTAATATGACATCATCATTAGCCCTAACGGATTGAGTAGTTATGCGAACCTTCTTCTTGGGAGGCATTATGCTTATCACGATAAAGGAATTTAGTACAATTCCCCTAACCTAACCCATTTAACCCCACCTTATACTCAGCATAAATTATCATACATTTTCTGTATCACATCACTAAGCACATGTCATATATGTATCACATATCACATAGTCTTGCACATATCACATATCACATAGCTTTGCATATATCACACATCATAATCAAGTAGCATATATCTTATAATATGAAATAACTTCCTATCATGGTAAGTTAATCATATCATGGCAATTAAAGAAATCATTTCAAATTCTAACTCCTATCACTTATAAGGCATGAAGCTGATCAGGCTCTACAGCTAGAATCGCCCTTTTCTAGCTGAGGTGGATAAACTACCCCTATCCATTAGGTTAAGATCATGTGCACAGGTTCCGATGATTACCCGCATTGGCACGAGAATTCTACATAAAGGGTTAATGGTACCATAGCTAGAGCTAATGGTAATCACATATGTCAATAACATTTAAGGCAACAATCACATATTTCACAATGGCAATATCAGTTTAACTCATTGAACAAAAGATACAAGAACAGTGTAGTTCCAGAAAGAATGTAAGTTAGGGTAATAATCACAAGAATTTATCATTGGATAACAAAAGTGATTTTTGGACCAATTGTCCTTTGGCAACCCAAGCTTTACAAAGAAATCACTTAATCAAATTTTACAATAGAAAGAACTTAGGTTTCAAATATTATGAAGGCTCACATAACAAGATATCACATGTTTGTAACATATCATAATGCTACTCACACTTATAGCATGAACTTAGCGTTTACTCACCTTGGGGTTCATTTGCTCCTAGTATACATAGCCCCTTTGCACTTCTAAAGCTTCTCAAGCTCTAACATAATATTTAATTTAATACTTAGTATTTATTTAATCATGATGCTCCTATCCCATAACTACCCTATGTATATAGCATTCACATACACTTAGAGTTGCACGTATGAGTGTACTCATCACTATAACATATTGACTTTAAAAGTCTTATACACTTAGCCCTGATAGGCTCACATGAAAATGCATTG
Organism: Reutealis trisperma; assembly: GCA_947687605.1. Classification (NCBI taxonomy): domain Eukaryota; kingdom Viridiplantae; phylum Streptophyta; class Magnoliopsida; order Malpighiales; family Euphorbiaceae; genus Reutealis; species Reutealis trisperma. Next base: position 327,351 of record CANTUT010000585.1, read on the forward strand.
CCATTATGTCTATACATTTCTAAGGTCATCATAATGTCATTATCTTAATATTAATTCACTTTAACAATCAACTTACTTAACACTTTCGTACATGTCAACTAATCACTTAACCTTTCAAGTGTCATGCTTAACTTTTATGATCCATTCATTCAATCAATCTCTTTATCAATTCAAGTCCATTAATTCATTATTAGGTCCTCATAAAATCTATTTTCATATTTCCCAATCACATTCACATTCTAATCATAATATAAGGTTAAGATATCTTAAGTATACTAAAGTGCCTCTAGGCTTGCCTAGTGTCATTGCTTCAACTAACATGTAATTTTATCATTTGTTATACATATATACATGTCAATAATCATAAAAATACTTTACATAAAAATTATAAATGTTGGGATAAAAATATTAACGTAGGCTTGTGTACCCTCAAATTTGCACCCTTATGATTCGGCTGCAGCTTGACACCTACTAAGAATAGTGCGCTACGTATACAACGGTCTCGCTAGCCGGTTAGCGGGTAGGGGTCAAGGGGCCAGCGCTCCTTATAGGGTGTGGGGCAGTGCCCCATTAAAAAATAAATTTCCTAAATCTTTCACCTTTAGTCGACTGCTTTTCAGTCACGAACTCATAGAATCAAATCAGGCTCAAATCGAAACTGAAATGGACCAGAAACGGACATAGGTCGAACCAGCTGATTGGTGTGCGCCAGGCATGCCGCCTCTTTGGGTGGCACACCAGCCATGCCACCTAACAGGTGGCATGAAATGCGTGCTGGCAGTAAAGGCGGCACACTGTCCTTGCCGCTCGGATGTCCGACAACTCACTAGCGCCGCTCGTGCTGCTGTTGAGCTTCTAGTGCCGCCGCCGGTGCCACTCTCACCCCCTTCACCAGCTCTATAAATAAAGCCTCCTTCTAGCTCATTTGGGGGTAATTCCAAGGTAGAAATTCTCACTAAATACTGATATACTTGTTGCATTTAAGTTATGTTTGAAATTTTATACAAAAGAGCCGTTGTTTCAATTTCAATTTCAATTTGCATTCATTACGCTATTTCGCTAATCTTTTACTGTTAAGATTCAAATTCAGGGTTTTGAATCCAAGGTGGAGTTGAGATCTGGAGCTAACCTCACCCCATTCATCCAAAAATTAAGGAAAGCAAAGGTATAATCTTCTTTCCATTTTTAAAATTCTAAACTCAGATCTAGAATTCTCTTTAGGTCTAAAACATAAAAGATCTAAAATTTATTAATTTAAGAATTAGAATTAAATTAATAAACAAACCAACACTCTTTTCCAAAACCCCTCTTTCACAAGAAGGAAGAATTGCATGGGGTTTGATTCCTATTCAATAGGATACGCAAGCTGCCATTCTGAAAGGCATCAACTCCAAAATATTTTTATTAACATTTTTTCCTTTTTACTCTGATTTATTTATATTAATCTTTTATTTATGAACTTATATTAGTTTAGTTGGGGAATGTGTGCTTTTCCTAGTACCTGTAAGGGCTAAAGGAAAGATTCTTTATTTCAATTGTTTTGATCTTGTAATAATTAAGATCTATTTTGCTTGTTTGCCTACAATTATCATTCCATCTCATCATATATATCTGTTTCATTCATCATTGTATTCCTGTTCATGCATACACAAAAAATCCTTTTTAAGAGTTATTTTGCAATTTTAGTCGAACTAAAGAAAAATACATTTTTTCTCAATTGTGTAATTACCAAAACCTGATCCCCGAGCCCTCTTTAGTCACTCGTGGATTAGTGCTTTTTCCATTGGGATAAATCAAATATTTTGTGGAGTCAATCATGTTGGGTTTTCTTTAATTTTTCCAATTAAAATAATTAAATTAAAGTGGCAGCTCATTTCTCAACTTTCAAATTATGAAAATCAATTTTCTAAACTCACAGTGAGTTCCAATCGTGGAGTTTCTCCCGAAGAGCATTTCGATTCCTCGGTGGATCAGACCGGTGCTCGGGTGAGGCCTCACAGTTGGCAACTCCGTTGGGGACTTAAAATCTTTTCAAATAAAAGATAAAGTGGATTACTTTTGGTAAAATACCATGTTTGGCTTTAAATACAAAATAACTCTTTCATGCATCACTACATCGGACTTATAGTCCATAAAAACCTAGCTTCTAGGAAAACAAAGGATAGAAAGTAACATCGAGTGGGCAACCTTTCTTAGGTCTGCTTGCCAATAGTGAAATCATCTAGCCCACAACGTATCCTCTAATCCTTTTAGAGGTGTAACGAGTATGCATGTACCATTGGACCCACGCGAGGCTCCTTGTCTCACATGTGGTTAGGTATATTGCATCTCTAGTGTGATGGGTTCCCTTTAAACTACGCTAACCCTTTCATGTAATGACTCATAGAACCCTCCTTTAGGATTTTATGCACCATAATATTGAACTTGGTATATCATTATCATGAAATCTTTTCATTTATGCATAGATGCATGCATAGCTTGAACCTTGTGAAGAGTCAAAAACCTATCCTGATACCTTCATACCCAAAACCCATGGTCCACTTAAACCCATGGTCAAAAACCAAAGTCAAAATCCAAAGCCCATGGTCCACCTAAACCCATGGTCAACACCCAAAGCCCATGGTTCATCTAAACCCATGGTCAACACCTAAAACCCATGGTTCACCTAAACCCATAGTTAAAGCTCATTGTCCACCTAAACCTATGGTCAAAACCCAAAACCTATGGTCCATCTAAACCCATGGTCAACACTAAAAGCTCAAAACCTATGGTCCACCTAAACCCATGGTCAAAACCCAAAACCCATGGTCCATCTAAACCCATGGCCAACACCTAAAACCCAAAGCCTAGGGTCTACCTAAAACCATGGTCAACACCCAAAGCTCATAACCCATTGTTCACCTAAACCTATGGTCAAAACCCAAAGCCTATGGTCCACCTAAACCCATGATCAAAACCTTAAACCCATGGTCCATCTAAACCCGTGGTCAACACCTAAAACCCAAAGCCCATGGTCCACTTAAACCCATGGTCAACACCCAAAGCCCATGGTCCATCTAAACCTATGATCAAAATCCAAAACTCGTGGTCCACCTAAACCCATGGTCAAAGCCCAAAACTCATGGTTCTCCTAAACCCATGATCCAGTCCTATCCAAACCCATGTCAAACTCATGGTAAAAATAAACCCATCTATGGTACCCTCATCCTTTTCTATAATTCTTATCCAAGCTAAACATTAACCTAGCCCAAGCTAAACACTGACATAGCTTCATCTTTCATAATTCTTACCGAAGCTAAATACGAACCTAGCTTTTATCTTCCACAACTCTTACCCAAGCTAAACACTGATCTAGCTTTCATCTTTCATAGTCCTTACCCAAGCTAAACACTAATATAGCATTATCCTCAACCATCCTTACAAAAGCTAAATACTAACTTAGCATCACTCTTATCCTTACCCGAACTAAATGCTAACTAGGTTTCATCTCTTACATCACTATCCAAACCCATAGCCCATTTAAGCCCATGATCTACTCAAACCCATTACCCAACTATCACTAAACCCATGGTCCACCAACTCCATAGCACATCCATACCCAATCGCAAAACCCATGGTCACTCTATCTTTAAGCCCATGGTAAACCATTCATAAATCACAATCCTAATCACCCAAAGCTAAATTTTGATCTAGCCACTCAAAGCTAAAATCTGACCTAGCCACCCCAAGCTAAATTCTGACCTAGCCACTCAAAGCTAAAATATGATCTAGCCACCCAAAGCTAAAATCTGACCTAGCTCCCTTAGCTAAATACATACCTAGCTAACATCATACACCTCTACCCTCATCTTTACCCATACACTGTTAACCTAACCACAAGACATTGTCATCCATTGTCTTTAAACCTAAGATCCTTTAGTTTGTCACACCTCCCCATAACCCTTTTTTTCCAAAGCTTAATACTAACCCAGTTCCTTTTCCCTTTCAAAGGTTGACGAGATGTTTGTTGTCGGAGATAAAATCACTGCTACTAGAGCTGATGAAATCTTTAACAAGCTTTTTGCTAAGCTCTCTGAACACCAAGACGGTATGATGAAGAGGCAAGAAGCTCTTTTCCAAGACATGCTCAAGGCCCAAAGGAGGGCTATCATGGGAGATGTCCACACCATGTTGGAACAGACCTCCCTAGCCTAAAACTCAACCGACCCAAAACTACTCAAATTAGACCTAAAAACCACTCTTTATCCTATTTATGGATTTACCTCTAGAGCTTATTCTAAAGACAAAGAGCCTGCAAACACTAACATGATCTACGACTACCTATTCCATCACCTAAATTCCTCAGAAACAACTCGCTCTATCAACCCATGGTAGTTCAACCACCAAATTTCACCCCTACTCTCACTCTCCAACCCACGGATCCTTTCTAAAGGAAGGAAGTCAACCTTGAAATCAAAGCCTTAATGGAAAAAGTGAAGCACATGGAAAAAATGATGAAGAGTCTGAAGAAGAAAGAAAACTTGGTTGATACAGGCTCCCTGAGCTTATTTCCTAATGCAAGAGTTCCACCAAAGTTCAAGATGCCAAATTTAGAAAAATTTGATGGTACTACTTGCCCCAAGATCCATTTAAAGATGTATGTGGGGGCAATGCATCCCTTTAGTATCAACAATGAGCTCCTTGCTCAACTCTTTCATCAAACCCTTACTGATGTTGCCCTAAGATGGTTTAACTTAGATGACACCCAAAAATAGACTTGGGAGGACATTTGCAAGGCATTTGTTGAACACTACCACTATAATAGTGAAGTGGACATTACAAGAAGGGACTTAGAAACCACAAAGCAACTTTCAAATGAGTCCTTCTCCATGTTCCTTACTAGGTGGAGGACTAAAGCTGCTCAAATGGTAAACAGGCCAACCAAGCAAGAACAAGTAGATATCATTGTCAAAAATCTACTTCCTGCCTATAGAGTCCACTTGTTAACTCAATACTTACCACCTTCTAAGCTTTAGTCACAATTGCATCAAAAGTTGAAGATTGCATCCAAAGTCAATCATTTCAAGCTGAATTTCCCATAACCAACCTGAACAGTGATGAGGAATCTAGTCCTAACTCAACCCCACCTTACCTCAGCCCTATAAGGCATGTCATGGAGTAGTTCAAGTTTAGTTAATCTGACCTATCTGAGATTGAATTCCAAGTCTAAACCTAAGTCCAAGTCTGAATCTTAAAAGTCTGAGTCCAAATCTAAGTAGGAGTCTATTGTCTTTATTCTCATCGACCATAGTGGTTCCTTTTATCATCTTGCAATAAAATTTCTTTTATAGTAATGTACATACATTTTCTTTTCATCTTCCTTGTTTAGTCCAGTATGGATAAGCCATAAAAAAAATAAAAAACAAAAAAAAAGAAAAAGAAAGAAAGAGAAATGAACAAACAGTCAAATCCACCACAATTAGCACGTGTTAGAATTTGAGGTGCCATCAACAATTGCACCTAATCAAAGAAGGTCAAATGATCAAATAGTTGAAGCATAAAGAGTAAGTAAATAGAATCACCTATTGCACATTAGGTAATCAAACAATGCACCTCAACAAGGGCAACAAGTTCAGAGAAAACCTTTGTCAAATCCAAAATTCAAAGGTCATATCCCTCAAAGAAAAATAGCTAAACATGGTGGAATGTTTATCATTAATCTAAGCTCACTAAGTTGAAAATCCAAAAGGATGGCTTAGGCAAAAGTTAGAGTTGAGAGAGAGAGAGAGAGAGAGAGAGAGAGAGAGCTCATCTAAGTATTCTTCCCTCATGTCCAAAGTTATCAAATCATCTCTAATCAATCTATCTCATCTCATGTCATCCTTCCTAACCAGAGGTTTATTCTCTAAGGATATACAATCTTCTATGCCCTTATCCTACAATGGGGGTATGTCTTCCTAGGTCATCATCTGTTGTCAATCCATCCTGTCGCTTAGCTCAAAGAGCTAAGGCACAATCCCTCACACATATCTCTAGTCTATCACATTCTTATCTCTCATTTGGAAGTATGATCCCCAATTTATCTTCCTCCACTAGCCCTTTAGCCATTCCTAAAGGCTCTTTGTTTCAACTAGTGCAATTTACAATTAAGTGTCACTCCAAGAGTCTCTTCAATCTCAAACAAACAAGAAAAGCTTGACTTGCTCTTATCCATGATTCATGCTACAAAAAGCAAAATCATACAACCTCCATGATTCTTTTCAAAACCTTTTTGCCTACCTTCAAACCATTCTCAAATTTTATGAAATCATATTGTTCCATCCCAAGCCTCATTGGCAAATTACATACCACCCATTCCTTAGCATAATCTCAAAATGAGTAGAACCAAAATTTCCAAGTCTATCAGGGCTTATCATCTTTAAGTCTAGTTTTCTTGGTAAAACCAGAAATCGAGGCATATCTCCCAAAAAGCCTTCATCAAGAAGCCTAAACCAAAAGCCTTAATCAAGAAGCCTAAATCCAAAAGCCTTCATGAAGAAGCCAAAATCCAGAAGCCTTCATTAAGAAGCCCAAATCTAGAAGCCTTCATTAAGAAGCCCAAATCCAAAAGCCTTCATGAAGGAGCGCAAATCCAAAAGCCTTCATCAAGAAGCCCAAATACAAAAGCCTTCATCAAGAAGCCTAAATCCAAAAGCCTTCATTAAGAAGCTCAAATTTAGGAGTTTCAACCTACCTTCAATCTAAAAAGCCTTTGCCATGAAGCCCAAATCCAAAAGCCTTCGCTATGAAGCCCAGATCCAAAAGCCTTCGCCATGAAGCCCAGACCTAAAAGCCTTCGCCATGAAGTCCAAATCCAAATGCCTTCACCATGAAGCCTAAAACCAAAAGCCTTCACCATGAAGCCCAGATCCAAAAGCCTTCACCATGAAGCCTATACCAAAAAGCCTTCACCATGAAGTCCATATCCAAAAGCCTTCGCCATAAAGCCCAAAACCAAAAGCCTTCATCATAAAGCCTAAACCATAAAGCCTTCACCATGAAGTCTAAACCCAAAAGCCTTTGCCATGAAGTCCAGATCCAAAAGTTTTCATCATGAAGCCCAAAACCAAAAGGCTTCATCATAACGCCTAAACCACGAAGCCTTCACCATGATGCCCACTACCAAAAGGCCTTCATTTATAAAGCCCATGATCTCCTTTAAGGCATAATTAGACTAAGCCTTTCAAATGGATTTCCTAACCAGACTTACCCTCCTTATCCAAGACCTTTCCCTACAAGGACTAATCCTCAACCGTAACTTTCAATGGGCAAACCGAGTCAAGCCATCCATGTTGACATTCCCACACCCCTCATCTTTGAAAGACATGACCTTCTCTAAATCTAACACCAAAGCTGAAAAGATAGCTTTGATCCCAATCCTTCTCTAAAAATGAAAATGATTTGATTTTTATAAATAGTTTTAAACAATTTTGAGAATTAAATACTTTTGAACATACATGAAATGGATTTGAGTCCTCTAGATGAAAAATGTTTTGAGGTATTAGATTCAATAATGTTCGATTAAGGTTATTAAAAATTAGGTAATGATCTTTAGCATGGAAAAGAATTTATATGGAGTAACAAAGTGGCGTTATTATTTGGAAGTACTTATGAGATGTATGTTAAAGTTGAGATAAATCTGGGATGGCATAGATTTGGATAGACATAGGAGTTGTATAGAGGTTTCATTGAACATCAGTGGTATTTGTGAATTCATTATTTCATATGGATAAGTTAAGTTACATAGGAGTGTTTATTAAACTTAAATATGCTTTAATTGATGAACAAAGGGAGTACAAATTATAATGTTGGCAAGATATTAAATACGAAAATATTTATTGAGGTTATAATAGATTAAGTAATGATTATTATTATGAAAAGAGAATTATCGGGTATCAATTGGAGTTATTAATTTGGAATTATCTGTTGGATTCTTATATAACTAATGTGATAAATAATGAATGGGAGTAGTTATTAAGGTATTAATATCGATGTTAATACTGGTAAAGATATAAGGAAAAGATATGCCTAGGATTATAATTGATTGGATGTGAAATTAAGGTTATATTAGTTTTATTTAAGATTATTAAGGTTGGTAGATAAGACTTATTAAGGATTAGCTTTAAAGGTTATTTAAGCAAAAGATTAATATAAGGTAGTAAGTTAAATATTTTGTATTGTGATTTTAATAGGCTATGAATTATGTTTCTTGTTGTTATTGATATGTTGATTGTAGTTTGATTAGTGTGTTTGAGTGGCGTAGCAGAAGCATGGTGGAGAAGTTCAATAAAGTGTGTAATGCTGTTGGGTTTGACAATTCAAGGACAAATTTTCTTAAGAGATAAGATTGTAATAACTTGATTTTTCATTTATTTTATAAAATCTTATTTTATAAGAAAATGTATTATTTTATTATTTCTTATTTAAAGCTAAAGTTGAAATTATATTTTTACTAAATTTTATATATTTTATGAATTGAAAATGTATTACTAATTGTAATTTTATTTAAATATTATATATGTGTATATAATTGAAGAAAATATTTATATATATATATAATTATTGAAGATATTTTATGGTTGTTTTGAGAAAAAGTATTGGTTAAATAAAATCTTATATTTTGTCCTTTTGAGGTAAAATATTAGTGTTATTAGTATTTTTAATATTCTAAATTATATTTATATGTTAAGTTAATTATCCATTAATTTCAGTATTCTTGAAATTTCAAAATCAGAAAAATATTTATTTACTTATGAAAATATTTAACTGTATTTATCTTACAATTATGAAAATTTTATAAGGATTAATTTTATATAAATTAAGATTATTATTATTATTATTATTAAGTTCCACCTTTCCTTAGTGATAGCACGAGCACTGCTTTTGGAAGGACTCTTGAATAGTGTGAATTCTCCTTGGAGGGACTTGAATCACACCTTTGATTGAGTACCACAAATTCCCTTTGAAAGGAATAACTTGAATTGCACCTTTTCTTGATTAGGAAGTCTAAAGATAGGTTTTGAGGTGATTAGGAGGCTTATGGATAGGGTTTGAGGTGATTAGTAAGCTTAATGAATAAGGTTTAAGGTGATGGAAGAAGCTTTGGAATGGGGTTTTAGAGATTTGGATGTTTAAGAAAAGGGTTTTGATGATTGGAAAGTTTAGAAATAGGGTTTAGAAAGCTTTTGGGAGAGTATGAAAGCATATAATTGTGTGTGTAAGCATATAATTGCTTTTTGTAGCATAAATTGTGGAAAAGAGCAAGTCAAGCTTTTCTGGTTGTTTGAGATTGAAGAGACTCTTGGAGTGACACTTAATTGGTTTGACTTAATGACACACTGACTGCATTGGCTAAAATAAAGAGCCATTATGAATGGCTAAAGGGCTAATGGAGGAAGACAACTTGGGGATCATGGTCCTAAATGAGAGATAGGGATGTGATGGACTGTAGATAGTATTAACTCTTTGAACTAAGTGATGGGATGGACTGACAACAAATGATGACGTTCTAGGAAGACATGGCCCCATTATAAGATAAGGGCATAAAAGATAGCATAACTTTAAAGAATAAGCCTTTGATGAGGAAGGATGACTTTAGAGATATGAGACTAGATAGATTGATAATTTAACAACTTTAGACATGAGGGAAGGTGACTTGAATGAGCTTTCTCTCTTTCTCTCTCTCTCTCCTTTTTTTTTTTTAGCTCTAACTTTTGTCTAAGCTGCCCTTTCAAATTTTCAACTTAGCAAGCTTGGATTAATGAAATTTGGGAGAAAGCATTCCACCATAATTTGCTATTTTTCTTCATGTCGAGAGGCTCTGATCTTTGAATTATGGGTTTGATAGAGGTCTTCTTTGAACTTGTCGCCCCTTGTTAAGGTGCATCATTTGATTACCCAATTATGCAATAGGTAATTAAATTTACTTACTCCTTTTGCTTCAACTATTTGATGAGAGGTCCTTCTTCAGTTAGGGGCTTGTGAAGTGTTCATTGATTCAAGAGAATGAGGACACCCCACATTTTGATCTATGCTAATTGTGGTGGATTTAATCTTTACCTTTTTTTTCTTCATTTTCTTTTCTTTTTTTCTTCCTTTTTTTTTTGGAGCTCATCTATGCTGTACTCAATCAAGGAAGATAAGAAAGTTAATGCATCAACAATGAAAAAGAAAACATAGATGCATTACTATAAAGGAAACTTTATTATAAAATAATATTAAAAAAAGGGACTGATACGGTTAACAAAATAAAGTAAAATGACAAACTCAGACTCAAACTTAGACTCAGACTTTTAGGCTTAGGCTCAGATTCAGACTCAGACTTAGAATTCAACCTCAGACAAGTCAGATTAGCTAGGCTTAAACTCCTCCATTTTATGCTACTTAGGGTTGAATTTAAGGTCATGGGTCTTGCTTTAGGGGGATGATGTCTCCACTATCAATCAAATCCTGGATTCTATGTTTCAAAGATTTATATGCATTGATTTGGTGCCCCGCTCCTTAATGATATTCACAATACTCATTGGGGCGGTAGCTCTTTGGTAAGGGATTAGGAGGGACTCTTGGTTCTAGGGGTTTTACCATCCTTGCCTTCAAAGCCTTTTTATAAACCGCTGCTAATGGAATTCCCAAATCTGTGAAAGCCTTTCATTGAGATTTCAAGGGTCGCCTACTAGTCATGGCAGCTACCTCTATATTCTCTTGCTTGACATCAACAAAGGGAGTGAAGGTGTCTATATCCTTCCATTCAGTAGAGGCAAGGGAAGTGGAGGAATTGCTCTTCTTGCACTCTTTTTCCATTATGAGGGTTTGCTTTAGTGCATCAATGTTGAGATTTAAAGGTCTTTTGATAGCAGAAGAGGTGGGGTTTTCCTTGCTTTGAAAAGGATTCAAAGAAGAGGCAAGGTTAGTATCTAAGACTGATGGCATGGCTGAGGCTAGAATGGCATTAGTGTTTGAGATTAAGGATGTAAAATTATGGGTCATGTCAATGGTAGGTGCAGCATTGATGGGCTTTACTTGGTTCAACATTCCTCTCACTTCATCGATGATAAGTTGGCATTGGAAACTCAAAGCATTAGTGAAAGTAGAAGTAAGATGGATTAGGGCATTATTAAAATTGGATTGTTGGCTAGCTAAAGCCTGATTGAAATTGGCTCGTTGAGCATCTAGGGAAGAGATGAGAATAGCTTGAAGGTTCTCTTCTTGCCTCTTGAGTAGGTTGGTTAGAGCTTCCATGTCAGTCAGACTTGCCATTGCTACCTTTAAAACTAAGTCAAAGAATAAGGTAATTGCTTGGAAAAGAAGCAATGAGATGGGCATGCACACTTTGAGGAAAAAGTCTCCCATTGATGTTGTAAGCTGGCATTTGGGCTTTTGATGATTTCCTAATGTTGCACAGATCAAGGTCTCAAGCTTAAGGTATCAAGTTGAACTAATGGTATTGGACTTAAGATAGTGTATTAGGTCAAAGGTATTGTGCTAGGGCCAAAGGTATTAGGCTTAAGGTAGTGTGTTGGGCCAAAGGTATTGGATTTAGGGTATTACGTTGGGCCAAGCGTATTGGGCTTAGGGTATTGCGTTGGGCCAAGGGTAGTGTGTTGAGCCAAAGGTATTGGGCTTAGGGTAGGCTTATAGGCATTTGTCAATCTGGAGTTAATGGATTAGTTTTGAAGGTAATGGGCCAAGGATGTCAGGCTTATAGAAGATGGTGTCTTATGGCTAAGTTAGCAAGGTATGAGTAAAAAGGAGGGTAGAGATTTTTTTAGGTTAAAGTTTAGGGTAAGGACATTTTGGGAAAGGTTAAGGTAATAATGATTAAGGTTAAAGGTGTTTGAGGCCAAGGATAGGGAAATGAGATCTTAGGTTTAGGGTTAGGGTATTGCTGTTTAGGTTAAAGGCTAAGGTAACGGGGTAAGGTTTAAGGTGATGGCTTATGGTTTATGGGATAGGGTTTAGGGTGATGGCTTAAGGTTTTGTGGGGGCAAAGGTGAATGGGATAAAGTGACAATGTTTATGGGGGAGGTGTTTGATGAAAGGTAAGAATGTTTGACCCTTCTACAGTTCAAGGTTCGACCTAGACTTGAGATGAATGCATATTTTGTTTATACATTATGGACACATGATATGCATAAGGAAAACATTTCATGAGAGTGAAGAGATGCAAGGTTTTAATTATGGTACATATAACCTAAGATTAGGATCTAGGTTCATTACATGAAAGGATAAGGGTGGCTTTATACAAGGTAGTCATCACACTAAAGTAGCGATATACCTAACCACAGGTGAGTCAAGGAGCCTCGCGTGGGCCAAACAATACATGCATACTTGTTATACCTTTGAAAGGATCAAAGGATTCGTCGCAGGGTGGATGATTTCACTATTGGTGAATAGACCCAAGGAGGGTTGCTCACTCATGTTACTTTCTATCCTTTGTTTTCCGAAGAAACTAGGGTTTTGGACAAGGAGCCCAATGTAATGATGCATGAAAAAGCCATAATGATGCATGAAAAAACCATTTTGTAATAAAAGCCAAACATTTTATTTTACCAAGAGTAATCCACTTTATCTTTTATTTGAAAAAGATTTTGAAGTACCCAGTGGAGTCGCCAACTGTGACGCCTCACTCGAGCACCAGGTCTAATCCGTTAAAAGGGAATTGAAATGCTCATTGGGAGAAACATCACGATGGGAACTCTCTATGAGTTCAGACAATTGTATTTTACAAGTTGTTATTTGCAAAAGGAGTCACCCCTTTAATTTTGTTTATTTTAGTTAGCAAGATTAAAGGAAAAACCCAATTTGATTGACTCCAAAATTATACCATTTATCCTAAGGAAAAGCATTAGTCCTCGAATAACCAAAGAGGGCTCAGGGACTAGATTTTGGTTAAAACAATACAAAAAAATTAGTTTGGCTTAAATACAAAATAGCTTTTAAAAAGAAGTTTTATGTATGTATGAATAGATATAATATGATGCATGAAACAAATATTATTTGAGACAATGAAAATTACAAAAATGTGAAAAATAAAGGAAAACTACTTAAAACTATTACAAGTGAAAATATCAAAATCAGAGGATCTTTCCTCTAGCCCTTATAGGTTTTAGGAAAAGCACACATTCCCCAAATATAATCTAAACAATTAAAATAAGAAGAAAGTAATAAATTAATTATAATAAAGAGAATTAAAAGTTAGACTTTTATTTAAGAAAAATAATTTCGATCATAGATTATGTGAAGAAGGTGATAGAGAGAAGAAATTGTTAATTTTAGTGGAGTTGAATGCCTTAGAAATGGCAAGCTTGCGTATCCCTTTGAATGAGAATCAAATCCCTCACAATTCTTCTTTCTTGAGAAGAAGGGATTTTCAAGTCATTGCCTTTCTTATCATGTTTTGATTGATTATAAGGGCTTAGGGGATTTGTTAATTAGGTCAAATTTTAATTAGCAAAAATTAGATCTTTTTAAATTTAGATCTTGAAATTGGAATTGAAAAAGGAAAAGGAATGAACTTTTACCTTTGGCTTTCGGCGGCGAGGAACATAGGGAATGAGCTTGGCACCGAATCTAAATTCCACCTTTCCTTAGGAATAGCACGAGCACTCCTTTTAGAAGAAGGACTCTTGAATAGTGTGAATTCTCCTTAGACGGACTTAAATCACACCTTTGATTGAGTACCATAAATTCCCTTTGAAAGGAATAACTTGACTTGCACCTATTCTTGATTAGGAAGTTTAGAGATAGGTTTTGAGGTGATTAGGAGGCTTATGAATAGGGTTTGAGGTGATTAGGAAGCTTAATGAATAAGGTTTAAGGCAATGGAAGAAGTTTTGGAATGGGGTTTTAGAGATTTAGAGCTTTAGGAAAAGAGTTTTGATGATTAGAAAGTTTAGAAATAGGGTTTATAAGTATTGAATCATATAATTGTGTGTGTAAGTTGTTAGGAGGTGCAAGGTATTTATAGGGAAGTCTAGAGGCTTAAAAGGGTGATTTTTCGGTGTGGGATTCTATCAAAATACACTGCAGCAACTGTCTAAGGCCTACAGTAACCTCAAAGGGCTTTGCGGTAACCGCAAGGCTAGCTGCCATAGGGACCTTTGCGGTAACTGCAGCCAGCTATGAGTTGCCACAATTGGCCCATGGGTTGCCGCAGCTCATTTTTCAGCCAGTTCTCATCTGTTTTTGATATGATTTAAGCCCAGTTTGATTCTATGGGTTCATAATTGAGTGCTAATTGTTTGAAGGTGCAAGTTTCAAGAAATTTATTTTTCAATGGGGCGCTACCCCCTTGACCCTTGCCTTCTAACTGGCTAGCGAGACCACCATACGGGCTCTATGTAGTGCACTAATCTTAGCAAATGTCAAGCTATGGTTAGATCCTATGCAATTTGAGGGTTCATAACGTATTGCCTTAAGAGCTTTCAATCAATACCTATCTCATTCCTAAGGCTCGCCAGAAGAGGATATCAAAAAACATCCCATCGAAACTTTAATGGTGTTTTTCAGCAAAAAGATGGCATGTTGTAGTGAGGTGGTGCTTGTTTTCGAGGTCCTGGCATCAAGACTAGCTTGATGACCTACAGCAGTGGCACATGGCCGACAGCGATGAGTGACTGCAACCCACTAACCCAGACCCAACAGCTTTATCTTGCTGTTTTAATGCGGTTTTCCATGTTCGTTTGATTGGAATTTGCGAGGGTAACTCTGAAACTCTTGAATTTCAATATATTTTGAATTATGTTTGTTAAATTTAATTAGTATTTGATGATTTGGTGATTTTGAGTTGATTGTTGAGTTGATTGTGATTTGGGAGGACCCAAGAGGGGTCATTGATATTATGATGAATTGGGTGGATTGTTAAGATTATTTTAAAGTGTTTGTTTTCTTTGTTAATTTTAGGTAATGTCCTAGTTTAGAGGAGATTTTGCCAAAATTTTGGCAAGAATCTCAATAGTCTTTTAGTTATGTCTTGATAAGTGAGTCATTCGTGTTCTAATAATATTGTCTGTTGTTCAGTGTCGATGTCTCTGGCGTCTTCCTGATTAAAAAGGTCACACTTCGGAGGATAGTCAGTTAGATGAGTCATCTAGTAGGTGAGTGATACTCCATAATATATTATACTTTCTTTCATGGATCTACATTTATTGTATGTATTTATATATGTATAATTATGCATTATTATTACATAGATGTATGTTAACATTTAATTGTGATTGATGTATTAATGAACGTTATTGAAAAATATTTGTGATTGTTGGGTGGGATTAGGATGATATAATGCCACTTAAGAACATGGATTAGATTGTGATGATTGGATAAGATGAGCTGGGACTGGCAGCTAATAGCAGAGGGCCTGCTCATCGCCCCGCTGCGGCCAGTCAGGCCAACGTTGCTAGGACAATTGTGACCCTTATAATGGATTAAGAGAATGTGTTGGCCTAAGAGAGCTAGGATAGGGGGATCGACTCCCCATATTTGAGGATTAGTGTAGTACTATTGATTGCATCTCATCTTTGTTTGCCTGTGTGATTTGTCTATCACTGTGATATGGTGCACAGTATGAGCATTAGAAATTTGTATCTGTCTATAGGACACCAGGTTAATATATTAGCTAGTATCATTCATTGAGTCAAATACACATTCCTGTTCAATTTATTTTTTAGGTTGTGGAATGAACTTATGAAGGAGTCTAAATTGAGTTATCATGCCTTTTTATCTTCTAGTAGTATTCTTTATTTAATTATTGAATTATGTAAATAATATTTATATATTTATATCATTATTGTAGAACTCCACAATGTTACACCTAAAAATCTATTTTATTTTATTATCAGTGATAATTTTTTTTTTCTAAGTTAAAAAGTTATTTGTTAAGTAAAAACCAATTATATGTTAATTGATATTATGATATGATTAAGATGTTAACCCACTGTGGCATTGATTTAAATTGATGTTAGTTTCGATCTACTTAACATGTGGGCTATGGCCTTGTCATGTGATAATTTTGTCATTTAGTTAGTTGTCTGGCTTACTACAGGCATTGTTAGCCACATGCATCATCTGTGTCCTAGTGCTAATCACATGCCCTCGGGTTTAAGTCGTGACATATATATATATATATATATATATATATATATATATATATATATATATATATATATATATATATATATATATATATTGTTAGTTTGGTATGAGTAGTTTAATTTTACAAATTATTATTATTTATTTATTTTATTTTTTAAATATACCAGTAATTTAAATCTTAAATTTATATTATTTTTCTATTATTTTTTTTTTTGTTTATGTATATACACATATGTTTTTCCTAGTAGTATAAAAAGAAAAAAATTATAGCTATCGAAATTTCTTTATTATATATATATATATATATATATATATATATATATATATATATATATATATATATATATATTTATTCTTCTTTTTAATTTATAATCTTTTATATATAATAACAATAATATATTTTATATGTATGTATAATACTATACAATTCAAAAAAAAAAACAAAGAAAATGAAAGGAAAGTTTGAAAGCGAGTACAAAGCTAGCCTTGTACTAATGATGACACAAACTGGTGGATCCTATTGGAATAACCCACACCCACCCTAGGAGTTTCTATGACAATTTGCTTGAATTTAGAACTATTATAACAAAGTACATGCTTTTATGAAAATTCATGAATCATGCGATTAATGAGTATGTGGCATATTAAATTAGTTTTGATATGCAAGATATGAATTTTAAATGAAAAGTAAGTGATGTATATGAAATGCATGAGCATAAAAATATTTATTTCACATAAATTGAATTTTCATGCACAAAGCGATTTTTAAGTATAAAATAATTTTCATGAGTATTTTTAAAATATTTTTAAATAAATATTTTTGGAGGAAATTTTAATAAAAATAATAAGAAAAATATTATTATTTTTAATTACCCACAATCAACCCATAAAATAAATAAAAAGGCCAAATTTCCAAAAGCCCACTACACCACAACACTCCTCACCTAACTCATTAAGGGTAATATTGGAAATTGCCCAATACCCAACATATTTAAAGAGAAAATTTGGCTAGCCCCTTGTAGCAGTCACCATTCTATTATTTCATCAAATTTCAGAAAATTCTGCCAAAAATAATCTCTCAATTAAAATTCACAAAATACCTTAAAACTTTGCTATTTCGCGACCATTTCGTAAGTTTTTCATTTCCTTTCAATTTGCTATTTAACTTTTATGAAACTAATCATGAGAAAATTATTTTTGAACTAAGTGTTTACTGATTTCTATTGATTAAATTTGGCCTAGGTGAATTTTTGAGAGAGAAATCAATTTATCTATTAAAAACACAAACCACTCTACACGAATCCTCCAAAAGTGAACCCTAAAACTCAAAGTTTGGAATTTTCATGCATAACAAGGGGAGGGGCTGCTGATTTGTGTTCTATTACGTTCTAAATGGATTTTTGTTGTGTTTAGATGAAAAATATTGATTTAAATCATATTTCTGTATATTACTCTAATGATCGAAAAACACCAAAAAGCAAGAAAAATCATGATTTTCACTCTAAACCCTAAATTTGGAATTTTCATGCATATGGATTACCTATGGCTGCCAATTTGTGTATATTTCAATTCTAAACTGATTTTTATTATGATTGAATGAAAAATAATGGTTTAAATCATGTGTTTACATATTACTATAATGGCTGAAAAGTATCAGAAACAAGAAAGGTTCATTGGTTTCACCCTAGCACCTAAAGTTAGAAAATTTTCGTGCATATGAATCTATATAGGTGTTGATTCCTACATATTCATCTTCTAAAATGATTTTTGTTTTGATTACATGAAAAATCATGGTTTAAACCATGTTTTTGCATATTACTGTAATGAACGAAAAGTAAGAAAAGTAAGAAAAATTTGTGCCTTCCTTGAATAGGACATTCAGCCAATGTAGGAATTCTTTTCCCAATATCTATAATTTTATATGCTATGTTGGAATGATTATTAACATGTATACATGAATGATAAATGGTTAAATTGCATGTTAGTTGAAGGAATAACTCTAGACAAGTCTAAAGATAATAAGGTATACCTAGGGTTTCCTAACCCTATTTCTATGATGTGATTAATATATTTATGTGATTAAGTGATATGGGAAATAAGTTTTATGATGAGTTAATGATCTTAAATGGATGATAAGATTGATTATATGAATTGGTCATAAGAGATAGGTGTGATATTTGAAAGGCTACTTGATAAGTTAAAGGTGTTAAGCATGTTAAGTTGAATGTTAAAATGAATTTATATTAAAATCATGATATGTTGTATTTGACTTTAGAAAAGTCTTGACATAAAGGCAAAGTATGCAAGACTATAAAAGTCAACATATTATATGCAAGTGATAAGTGCACTTTTAAGTTCAACTCTAAGTGTATGTGAATGTTATATATACATGGGGTAGTGTGGGATAGGATAGTATGATATTAAATAAATATTGAGTATTGAATTAAATATTATGGTAGAGCTTGTATAAGTTCAAAAGAGACTACAAGTAATAGGAGCAAAGGAACCACAAGGTGAGTAAACATTATTTTTAAGTTATAAGTATAAGTTATCATGTTTGTGAACCTTTGATATCTTGAAACCTAAGTTCTTTTCTATTTTTAATTATGACTATATGATTTCTTTGTAAGCTTGGGTTGTCAAAGGACAATTGGTCCAAAACCATTTTGATTATCCTATGATGAAGAACCTTTGTGAATTATTGCCTTACCTTACTTTCTTTCTAGAATCACACTCTTATCTTATCTTATCTTATCTTTTGTCATGTCCTCTATGGATATGAGTGAATTGAGCAAGAGCCTTCACTCACGAGTGAATTGAGCAAGAGTCTTCACTCACGAGTGAATTAAGCAAGAATCTTCACTCACAAGTAAATTTGAGTGAATTGAGCAAGAGTCTTCGCTCATAAGTAATAAGTGTAATTTTCGTGAACCTTACTAAATTGCAAACTATGAACCTTGATTGATGAATCATGAACTTTATGTTATAAGTTATGGTTCCTTTCTAAGGACATGTTATTGCATAAGCTATATTGTTTACTCATTGAGGTCATCTATCTCACCCCTTTTTCCTTGTATAGTTCCAGGTGAGCATTATGAGGAGGCAGGGTGATTGCTCAAGCTCCCTACTCCACTTGGGAAATTCCCTTGTCAAAGTTATAATAATACCATACTATGTTGAGTCCTTAGATGCTCCGAGAGTTATTATGGGAACTTTATTTTGGAATATTATGTTGGTGACTTTATTTGGGGTCTTATTATTATTTTAGATGCTCCGAGAGTTATTATGGGAACTTTATTTTGGAATATTATGTTGGTGACTTTATTTGGAGTCTTATTATTATTTTCCTATGGATTATATTAAAGTATATTTTTAGCTTCCACAATTTAAGGTTTCCCTTTACAAAAAAAAAAAAAAAAGTTGTACTAAGTTTATGCATGAGGTTCAGTACGATCCTAGGCTATGTTTTTATGTGTATAAGTGGGGTTCTACGAGCATAGGTGACCTTATGTCTTTCCATGTTCTAGGACCATCATATCTCCAAAATTGGGATGTGACAAAGGTGGTATCAGAGCTATAATTTATCCTTTTTGCCATTTGACTAGTGTCAAGTTGGTATCAGAGCTGTAGTTTAAGTCTTGTTTAGACTTGTCTATCTATTGGATTGATTAAGTATAATCCTGGAGCATAGGAATTTTTCTTGTCATGTCATTTGTAGTCTATCGCTAATATAGTTCCATGGAATACTGATAAGTTATGGTACTCCTTGTTATTGTTTCTATGTCTTATGATTTCCTTATTAGATGACCAAGAAGAATACCCCTGTTAGAGGACCCTGACCTAGAGCACCTCGTGTGACATACAAGAGGACTTGCCCAGTGATGTTCGAGAAGGCCGTGCCTGTGATCCATCTCAAGAAAAAGAAGACCCCTAATGAGGAGGACCCTATGGAATGTATAGGTTATAACTGGATTCAAAGTAAGATGCAGAGGTTCAAAAAAGATTGCTTGGACCTGATGAAGGAAAATCAACGTCTGAGGTCCCTAGTGTATGCTATCAGAAAAGATATGGAACAGATTAAGGCCAAAGATGTTGAACAGATGGGAGACCATGCAGTCGATGTTCATCCTGACAAGGGGCACAATTGAGGTTTGTGTTGGCAGTAGATAACTGTTAGCCTAGTGAAATAGGACTTATATGACATGAATGATATTACATGACTAATTAGCTAGTTAGCTTGGGTTTGATCTTTTATTGCTTAGGAGATGTTTGACTTTTAAACATGATAGGAGAGCACATTATGCTATAGGTTATATGATATGTGATTAAGATACATCGCACATTCTATGATATGTGATACATGATAGGTGATAGGTGTCTTGTGATATGATATTATATGATGGATGCTCATGTTAAATGCATGCTAGGTATGATAATTTGATAGTAGGGTTAAGTGGATTAGAAAGAGAAATTGACTAAGTTTTGATCCAACTGAGATTAAGGATTAATAGGTATAATGTTATGAGGTATGAAATGCTTACATGTTACAATGGTTTGATATATGAATTATATGGAGTTATTAAATGATAATTGTGATTGAAACCATAAGAAGAGAAATAATGGTTAGTAATGATCAGTATGAGAATGAAATAAATCAATACATTATATATATATATATATATATATATATATATATATATATATATATATATATATATATATATATAAGTATACGGTATGAATTGTGACTTAGATGCTACCTTATAGGCTAGAATAATAAGAAAGCTAGGGATTTCTCTATCACTTATATAGATATCAAGTATAGTAAAAAAAAAAGAATATTAATCTAATGTGATTTAAAAGAAGAAGGTATTATTTCCATTCAAATTTTTAGTGCAAGATGCTTGATTGATTTTGGTGCTATGCATTCATTTATGTCCCAATAGATATAAGGAATTAATTAATAAACCCTTAGTAGTGTTGACTCCTTTGGGAATAATGATGGAAGTAAAGTATATGTTTAAGGACTCTAAGGTAGACATTGATGGACAAAAACTTCCTATGGAGTTTGTTAGAACTTAATGTATTAGAATTTGATGTCATCTTAGGAATGGATTGGCTATATAAGCATGGAACTTGTATTGACTATAAAGAGAAGCAAGTAGAATTTCAAACTAAGGATGGGGAGAAATTTGTGTATCAAAGAGATACCCATGATCAAGATTCACTGGCAAAATCATGGAATAGGCTAGTGTACTTGAGAAACCGAGGAAGAGGTGTAGCAAAAGCATCCTTAACTTTTCAAGAGAGTATGAGTAAGTATTTAAAATCAAGGATGAATTTCTTTAAGGGGGGTAGAATGTAACAACCCACACCCACCCTAAGAGTTTCCATGACAATTTGCTTGAATTTAGAGCTATTATGACAAAGTGCGTACTTTTATGAAAATTCATGAGTCATGTGATTGATGAGTATGTGGCATGTTAGATTAGTTCTAATATGCATAATATGAATTTTTAATGAAAAATAAGTGATGTATACGAAATTCATGAGCATAAAAATATTTATTTCACATAAATTGAATTTTCATACACAAATTGATTTTTAAGCATAAAATAATTTTCATGAGTATTTTTAAAATATTTTTAAATAAATATTTTTGGGGGGAATTTTAATAAAAATAATAAGAAATATTTTTATTTTTAATTACCTATAATCAGCCAACAAAATAAATAAAAAAGGCTAAATTCTCAAAAGTCTACTACATCAAATCACTCCTCACCTAGCTTATTAAGGGTAATCTTGGAAATTGCCAAAAACCCTACATATTTAAAGAGAAAATTTGGCCAGCCCCTTGTATGAGCCACCATTCTGTTATTCCATCAAATTTTCTGCAGAAAATTCTGCCAAAAATAATCTCTCAACCGAAAATCCAAAAATACCTTTAAACTTTGCGATTTCGCGACCATTTCGTAAGTTTTTCCTTACCTTTCAATTTGCTATTTGATTTTTATGAAAATAATCATGAGAAAATTATTTTTTAATTGAGTATTTATTGATTTCTATTGATTAAATTTGGCCTAGGTGAATTTTTGAGAGAGAAATCGATTTTCTACCGAAAACACAAACATCTTTAAGCGAATCCTCCAAAGGTAAACCTTAAAATTAAAAGTTTGGAATTTTCATGCATAACAAGGGAAGGGGCTGCCAATTTGTGTCCTATTATGTTTTAAATGGATTTTTGTTGTGTTTAGATGAAAAATATTGATTTAAATCATATTTCTGTATGTTACTGTAATGATCAGAAAACACCAAAAAGCAAGAAAACTCATGATTTTCACTCTAAACCTTAAATTTGGAATTTTCATGCATATAGATTACCTATGGTTGCCAATTTTTATATATTTGAATTCTAAACTGATTTTTGTTATGATCAAATGAAAAAATAATGGTTTAAATCATGTGTTTACATATTACTGTAATGACCAAAAAGTACTGGAAATAAGAATGGTTCATCGTTTTCACCTTAACACCTAAAGTTGGAAATTTTTCATACATGTGAATCTATATAGGTGCCAATTCTTACATGTTCATGTTATAAAATGATTTTTGGTTTGATTACATGAAAAATCTTAGTTTAAACCGTGTTTTTGCATATTACTGTAATGAACGAAAAGTAAGAAAAGTAAGAAAAATTCATGTCTTCCTTGAATAGGACATTTGGCTAATGTAGGGATTTTAATCCTAATGTCTATAATTTTTATATGCTATATTTTAATGATTATTGGCATGTATACATGATTGATAAATGGTTAAATTGCATGTTGGTTGAAGGAATAATGCTAGATAATTCTAGAGACAATAGGGTATACCTAGGATTTCCTAACCCTATTTCTATGATGTGATTAATATGTTTATGTGATTAAGTGATATGGAAAATAAGTTTTATGATGAGTTAATGATCTTAAATGGATGATGAGATTGATTATACAAATTGGTCATAAGAGATAGGCATGATATTTGAAAGGCTACTTGATAAGTTAAAGGTGTTAAGCATGTTAAGTTGAATGTTAAATTGAATTTATATTAAAATCATGATATGTTGTATTTGACTTTAGAAAAGTCTTGATATGAGTTGTTATGAGTTTTCATATGGGCTTATAAAGGCAAAGTATACAAGACTGTAAAAGTCAACATGTTATGTGCAAGTGATGAGTGCACTTCTAAGTGATGAGTGCACTTCTAAATGCAATTCTAAGTGTATGTGAATGTTATATATGCATGGAGTAGTATGGGATAGGATAGCATGATGTTAAATAAATACTAAGTATCGAATTAAATTTTATCATAGAGCTTGAGGTATAGTAGAAGTTCAAAGGGGACTACAAGTAATAGGAGCAAAGGAATCATAAGGTGAGTAAATATTATGTTTCAAGTTACAAGGACAAGTTATCATGTTTGTGAACCTTTGATATCTTGACACCCAAGTTCTTTTCTATTTTTAATTATGACTATATGATTTCTTTATAATCTTGGGTTGTCAAAGGACAATTGGTCCAAAACCATTTTGATTATCCTATGATGAAGAACTTTTGTGAATTATTGCCTTACCTTACTTTCTTTCTAGAATCACACTCTTATCTTATCTTATCTTATCTCTTGTCATGTCTTCTATATATACGAGTGAATTAAGCAAGAGTCTTCGCTCACAAGTAAATTCAAGTGAATTGAGCAAGAGTCTTCACTCATAAGTAAATTCGAGTAAATTGAGCAAGAGTCTTCCCTCATAGGTAATAAGTGTAATTTCTACGAATCTTGCTAAATTGCAAACTATGAACTATGATTAATGAATCATGAACTTTCTGCTATAAGTTATGGGTCCTTTATAAGGAATATAAGTTATTGCATAAGCTATATTGTTTACTCTTTGAGATCATCTATCTCACCCATTTTTCCTTGTGTGGTTCTAGGTGAGCATTATGAGGAGGCAAGGTGATCGCTTAAGCTACCTACTCCACTTAGGAAATTCCCTTGTCAAAGTTATAATAATACTATACTATGTTGAGTCCTTAGATGCTTCAAGAGTTATTATGGGAACTATATTTTGGAATATTATATTGGTGACTTTATTTGGAGTCTTATTATTATTTTTCTATGGATTGTATTAAAGTACATTTTTAACTTCTGCAATTTAATGTTTTCCTTTACAACAAAAAAAAAATTTACTAAGTTTATGCATGAGGTTCGGTACGATCCCAGGCTATGTTTTTATGTGTATGTATGGGGTTTTATGGGTATGGGTGACCTTATGTCTTTCCATATTCTAGGACTAGCATATATTCAAAATTGGGATGTGACACTTGTGAGGCCTCACTATAGCACTGATCCGATCCGCTAAGTGAGATCGAAATCCTCATTTGGGTTTGAACTCACAATGGAACTCTTGGGTTCAAATTAGTTGATTTTGAAAGAGTCACCACCTTAATTTTATTTTATTATGGAAAACAATTAAGAAAAAATCCAAATTGACTCCAATTAATATCCCAGAAGAAAATATCACTAGCCTCAAAACCAAAAAGGATTCGAGGACTAGGTTTTCGGTTTATTTTAATAAAATTAGTTTGCAATTTTAATATAAAATGACTTAAAATAAATTTCATGAATAGTTTACATAATTCATGAACAATTATATAATAAATAAATAAAGAAATAGATAAACATTCATTCAAAGTGAAAAAGTAAAGCAAATAAAGTAAAAGAATTAAACTTACACTTCAAAACTAAAATAATGGATACTTCCTCTAGCTCTTATGGGTACTAAGGAAGTCACACATTCCCCAAAATAATTCTAGAGCAACAAATAGAGAAAAATAAAGAAAAAGTGGAATGAAACCAACATTATAATAATGAAAACAAATCTAATAGCAAATATAAAGAAAAGAATTAATTCATACAAGAATATACAAGGGAAGGATTATTGTTTATTTAAATTGGATTTGATACTTTAAACAAGCAAGCCTATTTAGTCCTTCAAATGTGAATCAAAATCCATGTTTTCTTGCGAAAGGGATTAGTTTAGCCTGGCCATTTTATCATGTTTCAATTCATTAATTGAAAGGTGGGTCGATTAATTAAATCATATTGATTGATTATCAAGTTGTTAATTAGGTCAAGTTTTAATTAACAAGTAGCTACATCAATTCAAATCATTTACCAAGTTAACTAAATCATATTCTAATCAACATGCCTCAAAATAATGAAAGAAAATGATTAAACATGCAGAGTAAAGAAATAATAAACAAAAAGAACAAACTAAGCAATCTTAAGGGAAAAATAACAAAAAAAAAACAATATAAAGCAAAAGAAAAACTAAAACAAAACAAGAAAATAATAAAAAAAAAGAAATAAATACCTTATGAGGACTAGGCTTAAGGATGTAAGATGGATGAAGCAGACGGCCGGATCATAATTCCACCTTCTCGACTTTTCAGAATGACAACCTTTGAATAACCACTTGAACGGTGTTATTGAGACCTCCTCAGACTAATTTGAGGAGAGCTACCTTAAAATGACCACCCAAATAAAATTTTAAACTAAAAAGCTCGTTCCTTGCCGAACCAAGCCTGTGGAGATGGTTTGCTTGATACAAAGGCTAATCAAGAAAACCAAGAGGTCAAGAGGTGATGAGGTGATCCAAAAGGAGTGGGAGGACCCCTATATATAGGGGAAAGGTTATGGAAAGTTTCATGCACTTTCGATATGGGATAGGTGATAAAATGAAGAAAAATCAAAAAAATATGACTGCTGTCGTGGCCGGTACATTAGTGGCAGCCACTGAAGCTTTCACGCCCTGCGGCTACAGGCCTAACTTCGACCATTTTGCAATTTTGGCCTGTTTTCACCTGTTTCTAGTTTGTTTTTTGTGATTCCAATTGCATTGTGTTCGTTATTCTATCCTAGATGATCTAAGGGCGGTTCAAAGCACAAAATGATAGGTTTTGATTGTCCATTTCTTGATTTTTTAATTTTGGCTTCTGAAGGTCTGTTTATCATACCTAAACACCCCTAAAATTTCAAATATAGTTTGAAGAGTGCAAAATTAAGGGTTCACAAGCTTATATTGAATTAAAAAAAAAAGGAGTAAAGTAAGAAGTTGAAATTGAGCACAAAAGTAAAAGAACATAAATTGGCACCTAATTTGAACAAGAAGGACCAGAATAGCTTCTCTTCACTGGCGATGGCAGCAAACCAACCAGTGGTGGCCACTAGGCCAGGCTGATTAGGCAAGAAACCAAAAAAAAAAAAAAGCAAAAAAAAATATAATAAAAATGGAGAATAAAAAAAAGAGTAAGATTTTTATCTGGATAGGAGAGCTTCAATTGTGGAATATCTTAATGTTAGATCTTAAGAGAGATAAGAATTTGTATTGCACAAAAGAGTGGATATTTTGAGGGGTTTAGGTTCATGAAAAGTTAAATAGGTTTGGGGTGGGATTTGGTGAGAAATTCTAGATGGGACTAAATTTGGGCATGATAAAGAAATTTGATGGAGACAAATAAAACCCATTTAATAAAAAAAAAAAAAGATCTTTGATATTTGAACTTGAGGATTTGATGGGATTTTTTGCTAAGAGTAGAATTTGAATAATGAAAGGGTTGTGTTGCATTGAGCTTTAGAGTTGTTGAAGACCAAAGCTAAAAATTTAATGAATGTAAGGCTTTAAAGCCAGCCTAGCATCTGTGGGGGACATTTGTTGGCACCATATTTATAGTGAGCTAAGTATTTTTCTTGGGCCAAATAATAATTAATTTATTTAGGCCCATGAGTTGAGGATTTAAAGCCCAGAAAAAATAGTACATAGCAAATCTTTGGAAAAATAAATCAAATTCTCAACAAAATCTGAATACTTCTAAAAGACAAGTGAAGTGTGAAGTGTTCAGACTAACAAACTCAGTTTAAAAATCACCACTACCACACAAGGAATGGTGGCTAATGGAGGAAATAGAGCTAGAATGTACAAGCCAACTACCTACCAACACTATAAATACAATAAGACTCTACAACGGTAGGACCAACAAACCAACAATCAATCAATGAAAACAACAGTCAACTTTTAAGCTTCTACAAGCTTCTATTTTACATTTTCAAATTGTCTAAGCCTCAGTGGCTTTCTTTTATTTTTACAGTACTTACAATTTACATTTCAAAAATCCTTATATTCAATATACTCCATAGTATAGTAATACAAACCAAAAAGTTACAAATTCATATTTTCTCTTAGTTTCCTACATGAGAATTGATGAAGCTGCATCAATGAATCCAAGTTCCTTAAGAGGCTATTGTCCCTTTATTTCTTACAAAATCATTTGATTAGAAGTCAGGTATAGGCGAGACCCTTAAAACTCTTTAGCATGCTAAGCATCAATTTCAACCAAAAGGGCATTTGACAATATTTTTTGGCATGCTCTTTGCTAAAGAATCATCAATAGGCATATACAAAAAAAATAATTATACCTCAATGATTTAATAGGGTTTTCAATAATAGTCTCATTTAGCAATTGAGTATCAATGATGTGAATATGTAATTTAGAATTCGACTGAAGGCCTATATCGATTAATCCTAGCATGGCAAGAAGAATACCATTTTTGGGTATGAATGATATAGTGAAAGAATGGTTACTAGTGGTTCAATGGTGATTTCATACAATGATTTGGTTATAAGAAAGTTCTAATAAGATTAAGTAATTTGTAACAGGCTAAAGGCAATTAATAATTTAAAAGGAATGTCAATTCAAGTGTGATATTGTCACAACCTACTTACTAAGCCGTGACGGTCCTAAAGCTTAGGGCTAGAGATATAAAGTCATCTAAACTCATAGAACCCCATTGAACTTATTATCATTTAGCATATTCCATTTTATGACTTATCCCAAGATCAAAACCCCATTCACTCTTTACCATTTCCATTGTTACTTTAACCATTCATTTATAGTCAATGCACTTTAATACCACCTCATAACCATTGATTAGCATATTATTCTTAAGTATTAATAAATATTATCTGTACATTCTTATCATAAATATGTATATATAACAACTAGTATCATTTGTTTACAATACTTCCAAACACAATACATTAAAATATTATGTCTTCAAATATTATAGAACTCTAGAGTGAATATCCTCAGCATGACATAAGTAGAACACAAAACATAACATTTTAATAGAGTAAGTCCCAAGCAGAGAAACATAGCTCAGAATTTACCTTGTTAATGAATCACCCTAACCTAAAAAATTTTGAACAACTATGTAATAAGACAAGCTCAGTGAATATATAATAATATAACATAATATGAAGGCATTATAAAATATCACTTGGATGGTTTCAAGCTGGCAATGGAATGATGTTAATCAAAATTGGTCATTTTAAACTTTAGAACATGTTTTAGCAGAAATAATAATGTCTTGGAAGCTAAAGCTTCCCACACATAAATATTAAAGAGTGGTAGCCTAAGCCTTGCTCACTTATATGCATCACACTACATAAGACTGATCAGGCCTTATAGTTACGCATTCCCCCTAAACAAAGGTTGGGTACTCTCACCCTACCCAAAGGCTTATAGTAAATGCACAAGCTCTAATGTATTTCCTCACACCAGATAGGATTTCTACTTAATCATGGCTATCAATGAAAGAAATATCCAAGGTCTACAATAGGAATTCAATGGAAAATAGTTTAGCATATTAATCATTCTCATCATTAAACACAATATAAGATAAATGTAAAAGGCTCATCATGGTCCAATATCATACAAGAAAGATATGGATTTCCAAAGGCTTAATAATCATTAGGCAACCACATATTCAATGTCATTTCAAAAACATCTCAAGGGATGGTAATTCAAGCAATGGTTACAAGCAATAAGGAATAATTACATCATATTATTAAGTATTCACCTTGAACTTATTTGCTCCTATTAACATTTAGTCTTAATTAACTTAGTGTTCTTCACGATCATAAGTAATTCCCTTGGTTTTGCCTTGATGTTCTACAACCATATCATTTTAATTACATATTAATTAGTAACTAATGTTGTTACTAATTATAACTTGTCTATCTTACATTTATTTTATTATTTCAACTTACAATATGGGTGTATCAATAGTGTCATATTCATACTTATTCTTATTTCTCATTATTTGCAAGCTAAATTTCTTATTCAATTTCATGAATTCAAGTTTAAATCTCATAATTCCCAAATTGTTCCATAAACCCTAGAATTTGGGGAAAACTATCAATTTCCCTTTCAAACCTCAAATTGACCATAAATTCATTATATTAACATCTAGCCAATCAATTCCAATAAATTATTTTGGGTTAATTCACTTTTATTCATAAACCCTAATTTGTCCCACTTAGGTAAAATTTGGGAAAAACTTATAATTCCTCATCAAATCTTCAAGTTAGTTATAGAAATATGAAATTAACATAACATAAAATATATATGATCATTCAATTACTAAAATCTAGTATTAGAACATCAAGTTCCCTTTTTAACTAAGTTTATGCCACTAAGACTTCCAAGTTTTGAACCAAGTTTTCAAAATTCATTTTAACACTTTCAAGTTATTTTTCTTCATCAAAATAATCATAGATGCATTCAATTTGAATTTAAAACACTCCCTTGCTCACTTACTATTTTGGTTGAATTTCTCTATTTTTCTTGCTTCATTTATCTATCTTCACATAAATCCTTAAATTTTCTAATTGAATCTATTTATTTCAACTAAGAACATCAAAACTACATCTTGTACACACATCCTTATATGGCCAAATTTTATACATATAGTGTAGGAGAAAATTATAAAACTTAAATACTAAAGTTATACTTAGAACATATAAAAGAAAGGATGAACAAAATTTCTCACCTTAGGAGATTTGGTTTAGTAAGTTCTTGCTGCTATTAGTGTAAAGAGAATTGCTTTTTCTTATTGTGAAACTTTGGTGTAGAGATAGGCAAAATGTTGTTTCATAACATAATTTTGCGCATATATATAATGGGTTGGATGGTGAGGATTTGATCAAGCTAAATTCAATGGTCAAGATTTAATCACAATGGATGACTACGATTTGATCAAGTTGGATGGCTAGGATTTCCTTTACAATTTTGATGTTCATCATGTGGTGTTGGAGTGCTCAAAATGACCTAGACTTGTATGTAGGAAAGATAGAAATTCAATTTGCTTTGGGATTTGACTTAGGTCAATTTTTGTGGTTAGCTTGGTCAAATTTTGTGACTCTCTCTACAACAGCATTTTGTTTGGTTTTGGGCTAACTATTCTAACATATAAGCTTGAAGTTACACTAATTATGGGACCATGGGCTAGCCATCTATTGTTGGGTTCAGGCCTTTGATGACCAAATGCCTAATAACAAGCCCATAGCCCATCAACAATCCCATGGTCCATCAACAAGCCCATAGTCCATCAACAAGTCCCATAACAAACTTGGAAATTTTCCTTTGAACTTTCTTTCAAATTTGTGTTCTCTAACTTCTTTACATACATCATTAGTGTAACAACCCATACCCACCCTAGGAGTTTTTATGACCAATTACTTGAATTTAGAGCTATTAAGACAAAATGTGTGCTTTTATGAAAATTCATGTGTTATGTGATTGATGAGTATATGGCATGTTAGATTAGTTCTAATTTACATAATATGAATTATTATGATGAAATAAGTGATTTATATGAAGTGCATAAGCATAAAATGATTTATTATACATAAAGTGAATTTTCATGCACAAAGCGATTTTTAAGCATAAAATAATTTTTTATAAGCATTTTAAAAATATTTTTAAATAAACATTTTGGAGGGAATTTCAATGAAAATAATAAGAAAAATGTTTTATTTTTAATTATATATAATTAGCCCATAAATTACATAAAAGGCCTAATTTTCTAAAAGCCCACTACACCAAAACACTCCTAGCCTAGCTCATTAATTGCAAACTTGTAATTTTACCAAAACCCACATATATTAAGCTAAAATTTGGCTAGCCCTAAGGAGACAACCACCATTCTATTGTTCTTCAAAATTGTATGGAAAAACTATCTCAAAAATATTCTCTCAACTGAAATTCACAAGGCGCTTTCAAACCTTGCGATTTCATGACCGTTTTTGTAAGTTTTTCTATCTTTTCAATTTACTATTTGATTTCTATGAAACTAATCATGAGAAAATCATTTTGGACTATCAATTTACTATTTTTATTGTGATTAAATTCAGCCTAGGTGATATTTTGAATGAGAAACCAATTTTTCACCGAAAACACAACCCTTTCTTCGTGAATCCTCTAAAGGTGAACCCTAAAACTCAAAATTCAAATTTTCACTCAATTATTCAAAGGGGGCTGCCAATTTTCATAATGAAGTGTTTTAAATTGATTTTTGTTGTGTTTAGATAAAAATATTGATTTAAATTATATTTTTGTATATTATTGTAATGATTGGAAAGTACAAAAAGCAACGGAATTCATGGCTTTCACCCTAAAACCTAAAGTTTAAAAATTTTCTCGCGTATAATATAAAGGGGTGACAATTCCTACATAATGAGGTTCTAAAATGATTTTTGTTATGTTTACATGAAAAATATTGGGTTAAACCATGTTTCTACATATTACTGTAATGAACGGAAAGTGGAAAGTAAGAAAGTTCATATTTTCCATGAAAGTATACATTCGGCCTAAAATCCCAATGTCTATAATTTTATATGATATGTTTTAATGATTGTTGACATGTGTATATGAGTGGTAAATGATTTAATAGCATGTTGGTTGAAAGAGTAACTCTAGACAAAGCCTAGAGAGATTCAGCCTACACAAAGGTTTTTGAACCCTAATTTTATGTATGGTTTATATGTGAACATGATTAAGTGACATGTAAAATAGGTTTTATGATGAGTTAATTATAGATTAATGACCCTAAATTAACTATGGGATTGATTATACAATTTGGTAATAAGAGATAAGCATGACTCTTTAAGGTTACTTGTTAAGTTAATATATATGGAAGGTGTTAAGTGTACTACGTTGAATGTTAAATTGAATTGATATTTCATGATATATTGTGTTTAACTTTAGAAAATTCATAGTATGAGTTATAATGTGGTTTTGTATGAGTCTAAGAAGGCTAAGTGTACAAGACTTGAAAGTCAACATGTTAAATGCAAGTGATGAGTGCATTTCTAAGTGCAACTCCAAGTTTATGTGAATGTTATATGTGCATGGGGTAGTTATGGGATAGGATAGTATGATGTTAAGAAAATGCTAAGTATTGAATTGTAATGTATGATAGAGCTTAAGAATTATCAAAAGTTCAAAGGTTACAAGTACTAGTAGCAAAGGAACCACAAGGTGAGTAAACATTATGTTCATGTTACAAGTACAAGCTATCATGTTATGTAAACCTTTTAGATTCTTGAAATCCATGTACCTTTCTATTCTCTATTGTAACTATATGACTTCTTTGTTAAGCTTGGGTTGCCAAAGGACAATTGGTCTGAAGCCATTTTGATTATTCTATGATAAGAAAGAACATTTGTGATTGTTACCTTACCTAATATTTTTTTTGGAACCACACTATTATTTATCTTTTGTTCAATAAGTTAAACTGTTATTGCTATTATGCTACATGTTATTGCTTTCTTAAGTGCTATTGTTATAAGTGATTACCATTAGCTCTAGCTATGGTACCTATGAACCTGTTATGCAGAAATCCTCGTGCCGATAATGGTAATCATCAAAACCTGTGCACATGGTCTTAACCTCGCTGGATAGAGGCATAATATCCATCTCAGCTAGAAAGGACGATTCTAGTTATAGGCTTGATCAGCTTCACGCTTCTTCATGATAGGAATTAGAATTTGGCTTAAGGCCACCTTTCTTTAGTGTATTCTAGTGAATTGAGCAAGGTCTTCACTCATAGGTGAATTGAGCAAGAGTCCTCACCCACAAGTAAATTTGAGTGAATTGAACAGGATCTTCACTCATGATTGAATTAAGCAAGAGTCTTCACTCACAAGTAATAAGTGTGATTTCTGCAAACCTTGCTAAATTGCAAATAATGAACCATAAACTACGAATCATGAATTATGAATCATAACCTATCAGTTATAAACTATAAGCCCCTTTCTAAGAGATATGTGTTATTGTATAAACTATATTATTTACTTATTGAGATCATCTATCTCACCCCTTATCCTTGTATAGTTATAGGTGAGCATTATGAGGAGACAAGGTGATGGCTCAAGCAATGTACTTCACTTGGGGGATTTCCTTGTCCAAGTTGATTATTGTACTGTGATATGAAGAATTACTTTTAGATGCTCTGGGAGTCCTTGTTAAAGAGTTTTATTTTGGAATATTATTCATTTGATAAATTATTTAGAGTCTTAGATGTTATTTCCTTATGGATTAGGTTTAAAGTATTTTTTAAACTATTCTTCTGCTGGTTAAAGTTTTCATTATTATTGGATAACTAAGTTAATGCATGAGGCTTTGGTAAGATCTTAGGCAATGTTTATATGTGTATGAGTGGGTTCTATGGGCGTGGGTGACCTTACGTCTCCCTATGTTCTAGGACTGTCATATATCCAAAAATTGGGATGTGACAATTAGTTATCATATGAACTCTATTTAATTTATTAGAACATAATTAGTCATAATAAAATCATGAACTAGGCAAACATTTCAAATGGTGTCTTAAAGTTTCTAACCAATTCCCTTTTTATTTCTATACTATACTAAAATTCAAAAAAAAAAAAAAAGAAACTTGTCCTCTAATATCATTAGTAATTAGGATATCTTATGAAGTCCCTGGGTATTACAAATATGGATATTGGAAAAGCAATTACTAGGATTTCAATGAATCTCATACGGGTACACAATGTAAAATTAGGCATAAGCCTTCAAGGGTTAATCTTAGCATAACAAAATATACCAATTCAGGTGTAGGTATACAATGATAGCATTAGCTAGGATTTCACAATGTCATATGGTTCTCATATGTCACAAATATGGATGCACATATTGATGCTCGCATAACATGTACTCACCTTGACTCTTTCGCTCCTATAACTTAGTGATGTTCTTCAGCTTCACAAGTAACACATCTTCCCTTATCATTTACAATACCATTGCATCAACCATATAACTCTTAGTATCATTCTTAAATATAGACTAAACTTCACCTAATCTTAGGCCTAACTCTAGTATACTAATAAGTTGTACAAAACACATCAATCATTAATCACATTGAGTCATATCATTAAGGTTGATTTGAACACATGTTCATTTTCATTGATAGAGCACTAAGGATCCCAACTTCACTATGGCCTAATGGCTTAAGTACTCATTACTCATTTTATTGATTTGATTTCATCAATCTAATATTTCACATATAATACACATACACAATTGCACTTAATTATGTCATCAATTACAATTCAAAGCACAACTCATGAAACCCTAACTAACTTAAGTTCAATTTAGGGAAAGCTATCAATTCATTAATTAAACTTCAAATTGACTTTACAATCATCAAGTTGGTTCATATACAAGTACAATTATGATTCAATTAAACTAATTCCAAATTGGTTCAAGAAACCCTAAGTGGCTGAATATGGACTATTGGGGAAAACCATCATTTTAACAATCAATCTTCCACTTGATCATCAATTCATTCAATTCAAATATAGGAAACACATTTAGACATTCAATTGAAATTAAGCATCAAGGGTTCAAAAACCCTAGTATGGCTAATAGGAGGTTTTAGTGAAAATCTTTAATTGGTTATCAATTCACCAAATTGAATCTCAATTCATGAAATTAAAACACTCAATTACATAATTAACTAATCAATTTGAATAATCAAAAATAGGATCATTAAGTCAAACTTGGTCAAAATCTCTAAACTGTGAAAAATTGGGGAAACATTCAATTACACTTCAATTAATCAAATTAAAGCTCAATTCATGCAATTAAACTATCTAATTACACAATTACATAATCAATTGAAATTATCATACCATAATTCATAAGTTCATATTTGACATAACCATCCAATTTGGGAAAAACTCTAATTCATGCTTCTAATGCAAAATTAATCATGCAATTCTTCAATATGCTAAATAAACATAATTCAAGAATCAATTGAAACAAATAGATACTTAAAGGCCGAATCCACCACATTAGGGGAAAACACTTTACTTCAATTAATCTCTCAAATTGGCACTTAAATCATGCAATTAGCATATCAAGCAATACAATTGTATATGTACCATGAATTATAGGCCTATGTTTTGGAAACCCATCCTTGGTTGAACCTACCATTTAGGTGAAATCACTTTATGCTCATCTATTCCACAAATTAGCGCTCAAATCTTTCAATTGGCAAGATAACAAACACAAATAAGAATGCATTGAAAATTATAGGCGACGGGTTTGCAAATACCCTCTTTGGCCGAACCTTGTAGGGAGAGTAATGGAAGAGAAAACATAGTATTCAAGCAAAATAGTTCAAGATTCATGCTTAGGAGGAAGAAAAGAGGAGTTTTTCCATGAAGCATACACCTTGAAGCTTCACTCTTCCTTTCTAACTAGTTTGGCCAAAACCACTAGTGGGGACATGGAGAAGAAAGCTCAATAAACCATGAAAGAGGCTAAGGATTTGAGTTAAAGAACTTAAATGGAAGAGATTAAGTGAAGAAATTACCTTTGAATTCCTCTCCCTCCTAGCTCTACTCATGTGGCCAAAAATGGTGGTCTGTGTGAGTATTTGATTTTCTTTTATTGGGAGAAAAATGAAGAGGAAGATGGAGATAAAGATGTTTATATATGGTAGGAGGAGTTTTATGGTTTTCTTGTAAAGTCCAAAATTGCCCTTAATGAAATAAAAGAAGAGAGTTCTAGGTTTAGGCCTTATGGTCATTTTATGTGCTATAACAATTTAAGTAAAGAGCTTTTGAATTTCTAAGAACTTTAGTCAAATTTCTATACCAACTTTTACATAATATGGCTAGACCATTATGCAAATACTAAAATGCTACACCATTTACTCAAAATGTCAATAGTCATATGTACACATTTTTGGCTATGCACTTAATCACCATTACAGATCACTAATTACTCTTAACCACTTAATCACCTTAGGCATAGTGAAAATAATTATCAGACACAGTGTAAGATTTTCATAGTGTAATTAAGACATAGTGCAGTATAATTTTAGACAATGAAAAATAACACTAACATTTAAATTACAGATAGTGCACATATTATCATAGTATAATTAAATACACGAGTATAGTGTACCAGTAAGTGTAGAAATTACATATTCTGCAGAGTAGAAATTATCAAAATACAATGTAAAAATTACTAGAACATTATGTAAAAATTATGTAGTTGACATATAAAAATTATACAGAATGCAAAGAATTACACATTGGTTCCTAGGCTTTCGTTCTCTAATTTTTCGATTTTGGCAGTTTCAGCTTCCAGAGGTCTATTTACTAAGCCTAAGCACTTCTAAAGTTCAAATGCAAACTAGAGGGTGTAAAATTAAAGGTTCATAAGATCAAATAGTAATGTTGAAGATAGAATAGACCTCCTAGAAAGGAAGATAAAAGTAGAAGGCTCTAAATCTCAGAAGCGTAGAATCAAGAGAAAGGCTAGTACAAAGTTGGAACTAGTAGCTAAGGAATCAGAAAGTGAAGAAGGAATAGAGGAAACAGAACAAAAAAAATAAAGAACAAGAAGAAAATAAAGAATTAAAAAAGGCAAAAGCTATGATGAAAGGAGAAGAATAAAAGAATACAGGTGAAGAAAAAGAGAAAAGAAAGTTAGAAGAGATGGAATCTAAAGAAAAAGAGGAAGAAAAATTAGAAAAGAAGGAAGAATTAAAGGAAGGACATGAAAAAGAAAAAGACCAAAGAAAGGAAGTTGATTTTAATCTAAAAGATGAATTCTTTGCTAAATTAGAAGAGTATAATTAGAAGATAAAAGCTAAACTAAGAGAATCAGAAAAGAAGGAAAGAATAAGACTATTAATTATAAAAGCAGTACTAAGAATTCCTCTCTTGAGAAGAAAGCTGAAGCTAAATAGTGTCCTCTAACTGAGGAGATTCAAAAAATATAAGTAGAGCTCCTAAAAAAAAATTAGTGAGCTAAAACCTATAGAGGCTAATATGAATATTGATGAGAACTAAGACATCTATTAATTCATGAGGAAGATAAAAGATAAGGCTGAACAATTTGAGAAAAAGACGCTGACTGAATTTGCTAAGTTTAAGAAATTTATGGCTAAGGCATTGAGGCTATCTAATTAGATGATATGGGAATGTGAAAGGACTTATCAATCCTAATTGAAATAGTTAGAATGCTAAAAGGGTCATCCACTTCAAAAGGCAAAGGGACCACTGATGTTGAACATAAAATGATTAAGAAGGAATTAGCTGACTCAGATAAAAGCTCTAGCACTACTTTTAATTCTCAAAAAGAAAAAGAAAAGAAGGAAAAGAAAGAATAAAAGGCAAAAGGCAAGGCAAATGTAAAAACTAAGGTGGTTAGCACCATCAACAAAGAAGATCCAGCAAAAGTGGCTTAAAGACAAAACCTGTGAAAGAAGGAGACCAAGGGAGCAAACATAAGTTTATAGATCTCAACTAATCCTTAAGTCTACAACCCTAAATCAACCAAAACCCTTAGACCTTACTTTTTTAACTCTCTAGCTGGTTTCAGAATAATTTAATTTTACTTTTTCCTACTTCCTGCATTTGAACAAGGTGATTTTTTTTGCTTTATTTGTGGATAATTTTACTATGTACCTCCTTTTTTTTTTCTTTTGCCTATTATAAAAAGGGATAGAAAAATGTTTATGCTTATGCAGGTTTGCTAACTTTACTAAATATTGATGTGGGTAGATACTTTGATTTTATTAAGTATTATTTGGATGATGTGTGAAGTTGAATCTTTTTATTTTGCTACTTGTTGATAATACTTATTTGTGCTTGTAAGTTATCTGGTGGCTAACCTCTACTTTTATAGGATTAAGCTAAAATTAGCTAAGTAATTTACCAGGGGGAAGTATATTATTTGTTGTTTTAAACTCTAATTTTTATATATGTAACATACTTAAGGGAAAATTTTAGATATCCACTTCTTCTAATATTCTATCACTATGGATAAGTCATATGATTCAAAGGGAGCTAAATGCCTAGGCTGCTAAAATTAATTCTAGTTGTCTGACTCTAAACTGAGCTAACATGCAAGGGGAGTTTATTCTTAATATGATAAAAAAATTTTCAACTCTATGATACTTTTATACTTGAATATATTAGATCTCTAACTTGCCCAACCAATGGTAGAATACAAGTGTTTTATCATCATCAAAAAGGAGGAGAATGTTAGCCCAAATAAGCTACTAATATGATTTTAATAATAACAATAGAAATAGAAAAATAGTTGGGTTTGTATTATGCTTGTGTATTTCTAATTTATTTTTCAAATTAAGAAGATCATCTAACTTCAAGATTGGCAAGCTAATATAAGGATGATATTAGTTATCCAATTCCTTGTGCATTTGAAATGCGGTGTGATATCCATAAAAGATCAATCGGAAGACTACACTAAGGAACTAAGGCAAATCTAGCAAAGAAGAATTTTAGTAAGAGTTTTTAGTTTCTATGTTAAATAATTTAGAAAGCTTGCCCAAGCTAAAATTTTTAATTAATTAAAAAGTTTTAAAATTAAAGAAACTAAACTTTTGAGAATTTCTGAATAAAATGAAAACTTGAACATATTAGACAACTAGGCATCCTACTAATTATGTCTTCTAAATATTTGTGTCTTAAAAAATCAGTTTAACAATGATTAGCTGATCTATAAACAAAATAAAATAATAACAGAACTAATGTGGAAGTATAACGAATAATATGAGATGTGATAGGTGAATGTCACTTTCTTTGTACCTAAAATGTAAGTGATCTAGTTAGATCAGCTGTTTGACTCATTTAATGAACCTGTACAACATCTAGTTGACTAGACAATTTGATAAAACAAAAGGCTGATAAAGGACTGAACTCAAAATAATCATTATATAAGGTTAAGATATGATGATAGCTAGTTAAAATATTCGAAAATCAAATTAATTTCTCTACAAATTTTTTCCTTTAATGGCCAAATCAAAATTGGACTATAAAAGGAGCATTTTGGTGCATTAAAAACTCAATGAAGTTGGGTGTTTTTAAAAAGAGATTAAGTACAAGATATTTTAATCTTAAGCAAAAATATTTTATCGAACTCTAGTTTCTTGATCTTTCAAAGAAAATTTCTTCTTAGATAGATTTCTAATCTATATAGGTTTCTATAAGTGGGTCATCTAAAGTTTCTGTTTTATTCCTCTTGTAAGGGTTTCACTGTAGCACATGTAAGTAAGTGAAAGATTTCACGCAGCTCCTGTAAGCTAGTGAGAGATTGTAAATACCTAAGGAAGTTTGTGTGAGTAAAGATTGCAAGCACCTTAGAAGCTTATGTGCAAGAAGGTGGGGTAACTTTCTAGAGTAGTCTTCTATGGTGATTAAGAGCTACTATAAATGGCTTAACTCTAGCCCATTAATAGAGTTGTTTAGTTAAGAGAAAATCTCTAAGTGAGATGCTTAAATGACTAGCAAAAAGGTCGAACCAGTATAAATCACCTATATTGCATTCTCCTCCCTACTCTCATACTCAGTTATTCTCCTTTATGTTTTTACTATTATTATTTACTCTTGTTGTTTATCCTCATATGATGGATACATAAAAAGGAACATGGTTAACCAAATCTACTTTTATCAATTTAAAGATATAAAGTGATTTAGAAAAGTTTAAAATGTCAAAGTCTCACTTAGAAATCATTTATAATTTTGCTTACTTAAAAATAGTCATCTAACTTATTTGTAAATATATATAGCATGAGTCCATGGATAGACTTAATGTCTACTTTGAACACTAGACTGCTAAAATATTTTTAGATGTATATTTAAAAGTGTTTCACTTTACTAATCCAATCCATTGCATATTTATTTTTTCTTAAGTGTTATTGATTTGACCTTAATTTTCAAAACCTATATTTTGCACTTAAGAAGTTCTTTAAGTGAGATGCTTAAAGGACTGGCAAAAGGGTTGAACCAGTATAAATCATCTATATTGCTTTCTCCTCCCTACTCTTATACTCAGTTATTCTCCTTTATGTTTTTACTGTTATTATTTACTCTTGTTGTTTGTTCTCATATGATGGATGCATAAAAAGGAACTTGGTTAACCAAATCTACTTTTATCAATTTAATGATATAAAGTGATTTAGAAAAAAGTCTCACTTGGAAATCATTTATAATTTTGCTTACTTAAAAATAGTCGTCTAACTTATTTGTAAATATATATAGCATAAGTCCATGGATAGACTTAATGTCTACTTTGAGCGCTAGATTGCTAAAATATTTTTAGATGTCTATTTAAAACTGTTTCACTTTACTAATCGAATCCACTGCATATTTATTTTTTCTTAAGTGTTATTGATTTGACCTTAATTTTCAAAACCTATATTTTGCTCTTAAGATGTTCTCTAAGTGAGATGCTTAAAGGACTGGCAAAAAGGTTGAACCAGTATAAATCACCTATATTGCTTTCTCCATCCTACTCTTACACTCAGTTATTCTCCTTTATGTTTTTACTATTATTATTTACTCTTATTGTTTGTCCTCATATGATGGATCCATAAAAAGGAACTTGGTTAACCAAATCTACTTTTATCAATTTAATTATATAAAGTGATTTAGAAAAGTTTAAAATGTCAAAGTCTCACTTGGAAATCATTTATAATTTTGCTTACTTAAAAATAGTCATCTAACTTATTTGTAAATCTATATAGCATGAGTCCATGGATAGACTTAATGTCTACTTTAATCACTGGACTACTAAAATATTCTTAGATGTCTATTTAAAACTGTTTCACTTTACTAATCCAATCCACTGCATACTTATTTTTTCTTAAGTGTTATTGATTTGACCTTAATTTTCAAAACCTATATTTTGCACTTAGGAAGTTCTTATAAGGATTTGTGGTGCTTTGATTTGAATTCAAAAGAATTTCAAAAGGACTCCAATTTAACCCTCTTAGACTATAGAAGCCTACTCTTAATAAAGATGATAATCAAGAAAAGGATTGAAGATGATGAAGACAATGACTATGAGATGAGTATGAACAAATCTTTCTCGCATAATCACCCTTTGAGTGTGTGTGTGTGAGAGAGAGAGAGAGAGAGGTATAAAGAGGTGAAAAGATAAAGAAAAAGATGCAATAAGATGAAAGTTAGGAGTGCATAAAAAACAAATGGCGTAAGAATTTAGATATGAGTTAGTCTATTTATTAGCATTACTATATGTGTTAGGCTTAAAACATCAAAACAAAAATATTTACAAGATACTAAATATGGAGTAAATTATTAATATTCCATATTCAATCATTTCTTTTTTTTTTTTATAAAAACTAAACCAAATTTATGAATTAAAATAGTTCAATTTTTATTTTTTTAATGTTAAATAGAGCCCACTCTTATGGCTTCACAAGAAAAAAGGTCAAAAGCCCAATAGTTCAATTTATTAATTAATTGTATGAAACACATTTTGGGTTCAAAATCCCTAGGGGGCCGAACCTCATATAAATGAAAAAATAAATTTTGCATCCTCAAACTTCCAATTGGTTAAATAAATATTAAATTGGCATATTATTAGGCTCAATTTATCAACTAATTGCATTAAATGATCATTTATTTGGAAAACCTTAATTTATATAATCCAAGGAAAAGGGAAAGTTCATGATTGTCTAATTAATTCTCAAATTGAATTTTAAATTATACAACTAATATATTTCTAAGATCAAATTATCACTCAAATCATAAAATAAATATGGAATGCAAATTGGGCTTAAGTTTTCATTTTCTTCATTATTTCTTGTTTTTACACATTCAAGTCATTATTCATATGCTCACATTTTATTATTCATCGAGAATTGAACCAAATAAAATCTTCCCCTATTACCTAATGTCTTGGCCAAATAATCAAGGAGAAAAGAAGAAAAAGAGTTCTCAAATATACAAGAAATGGTGCAAGATACATGTTTAGAGGGAACAAAGGAGTTAAGTTGGTGGAGATCTTACCTAGAATTCTTTGATCGTGGAAGGGGAAGTAACTAGATAGAGTTTTTCTTTTGTTTCTTATAGTAAATGGTAAAAATGATTTTAAACTTAAATTGTTTAAAATCAGCCCAAAAACCCAGTAGTCTTACTAAATTTAACCTAACACTTCCTATTTTCCCCTAATTCTAAAATTGCGTATATTTAAAACATAATATGTGATGATTTTTTTTTTTTCTTTGTAGGATTTTTATTTTCAAAATATTAAAAATTTACTATTCATAGTGAAATAAAATAAATATTTTAGCTCAAAAAAATTAAATATTAAAGACAAGGATTTTAAAAAGCCCTAAAAAAATTAAACTTTATCATGTTAAATCTTGTAATAAATTTTCCTATAAAAATATGTTAAGAATGACTAATCCTTATAGCCATTATTTTCTAAGTTGATGATAGTTTTCTTTTAGGTGGAATTGAATGGTTGTGATCTATTCATAAAAATGGATGGTGGATCTTGAATAGCTTCTCAAGGAAGCCTTATTTAGGTGAAAAAATATATTTGTGAAGAGGAAAACGTATGGTGATAAAATTTTCAAGTTATTGAAGAAAGTGTGTCCTACTTTCCACTAACTCAATTTTTAAACTCAAATATTATTTTTATCATATAACACAATTTTTCCCTCCGATATTAAAGATATGGCAAGCCATAATTACAGTGTGGGTGGACCCCCACATTCCACTTTCACCAACATACACAATTTTAATACAATACAAGACAATTTATGTGAAATGACTATTTTACCCTTACTCAATTTTCTGTCTTATACATATTGATTAATATGCATATTTAAACATATTCATATTAATATTTATAAAAAAAAATATAATCACACATGAATGTCATGAATTTTATGAAAATTACTTAAAAAACAAA
Organism: Reutealis trisperma; assembly: GCA_947687605.1. NCBI lineage: Eukaryota > Viridiplantae > Streptophyta > Magnoliopsida > Malpighiales > Euphorbiaceae > Reutealis > Reutealis trisperma. The sequence goes on from CANTUT010000585.1 coordinate 370,619, forward strand.
CAAGCATAGTTATGCATTCCAATATTCAAATTAGGTTTCACTATCCCACTTAGCACTTAAATGCCTTTTCACTACTGTCATAGTCAATGTCTATGAATTATGTTAGCTGAGGGTATTACATTCAATAAGCTTTAAGTGTAATGATTATAGAAAGAAAAAGAAAAAGAAATAAGATGACAAAATCTGAAGGCATAATCTCAAGTCCAAACAATAAAAAAGTAAAACTAATTACATCTATAGAAGAAAGAAAATTGAAATTAAAAGGTATAATGTCACATCCCAACTTTTGAGATATGATGGTCCTAAAACATAGGGAGACATAAGGTCACCCATGCTTGTAGAACCCTCTCATGCATGGTTAAACATTGCCTAGGATCGTATCAAAATCACATACATTAACTTGAAAAACCAATAATAAAGGAAATCCTTAACTAGCAGAAGGATAGTTTAAAAATACTTTGAATACAATCCATAAGAAAAAGAACAATTAAGACTCCAAATTAATCATCAAATGAATAATGTTAATCATACTAAATTCCAACTCCTAACTTGTAAAGAAGCATGAACTTGATCAGCCTCCATGGCTAGAACTACCCCTTCTAATTAAGGTGGATATGCTACCACTATCCATCGGGTTAAGACCATAACACAGGTTCTGATGATTTCCTGCATCAGCACCAGGATTTTTGCATATAAGTGTTCATATGTACCATAGCCAAAGATAATGGCAATTACTTGTAACAATAGCATTGAAGAATACAATCACATATATAATAGTAGCAATAGAAGTTTAGCTCATTGAACAAAAGATAAACAACAATTTGGTTCCAGAAAGAATGTAAGGTAAAGCAACAATCACAAAGGCTCTTTTCTTATCATTGAATAGGCAAAAACAATTTCTGACCAATTGTCCTTAGGCAACCCAAGCTTAACAAAGAAATCATATAATTATAATTTATGATAGAAAGGAACTCAAGTTTCAATAATCTCAAAAGTTCACATATCATGATAACTTGTACTTGTAATATGAATATAATGTTTACTCACCTTATAGTTCCTTAGCTCCTAATGCTCGTAGCCCTTGCACTTCTAACAATCCCTAAGCTCTAACAAAACATTACCACTCAATACTTAGTATTGGCTTAACATCATGCTATGTTACCCCATAACTACCCCATGCATATATATCATTCACATATACTTGGAGTTGCACTTGTGCACTCATCACTTGTACATAACATATTGACTTTTAAATCTTGTACACTTTGCCTTCTTAAGCTCATATGAATTCACATAATAGTCCATATCAAGACTTTTCTAAAGCCAAACACAATGAATCATAATCTTATTATCAATTTAATTTAACTTCAAACTTGGTACACTTAATACTTTCTATATATATCTACTTAACTAGTAAACCCTAAAAGAGTCATGTTTGTCTCCTTTAGACCAAATTATACAATCAATCCCATAGGCAAATGAGGATTATTAAATCACAATTAATACATCATAAAACCCAATTCACATGCCACTTATCATGTACACACATTAACCCAACATGTCAATTAGGGTTTTGGAAACCCTAGGCATAGGCCAAGCCGCTTTAGGAGTTTTCTAGACTTATTCCTTCAATCATCATGCAATTAAATCATGTACTATTCATATACACATATCGACAATCATTAAAATGAATCTTAAAAAAATTATTGGCCTTAGGATCAAAATCACAATTGTGGCTAAACCAACATCACCATTGGAAACCATGGATTTTTCTTGTTTTTCATACTTTCTGATCATTACAGTAATATATAAACGCATGACTTAAATCAATATTTTTCATGTAATCATAACAAAAATCAGTTTAGGATGTATAAACACACAAATTGCCCCGCTCCCCCCTACCCCACCCCACCTCACCCCACCCCAAATGCACATATGCATGAAAATTCCAACTTTTAGGTTTTAGGGTTCACCTTTGATGGATTTGAGAAGATACAGATATGTTCACAATTGGAAATCAATTTCTTCCTCTAAGAACAAGCCTAGGCTAAATATAATAAAGAGAAAATTAGAAAATATATAGCCTTATATGGATTACTCATGATTAGTTTCATAAAATTCAAAAATTAACTTGAAGGAAAAGGAAAACTTATAAAGAAGATCACAAAATCAAAAAGTTTGGAGGCACCATGTGAATTTCGGCCAAGAGAGAATTTTTTAGAGAACAATTATGTAAAACCTAATGAGAAACAAAATGGAGGCTGCTTGTTAAAAGGGAGGCTGAATTTTGGCTTAGGTTTAGGGGTTTTGGTACAAAATTACAAGATTACCATTAATGAGCTAGGTTAGAAGTGCTGAGGTGTCTTGGGCTTTTGGTAAATTGGATTTTTAATCTAATTTATGGGCTAATTAAAATTAATTAAAAATAAAATATTTTGCTTCTTATTTTCATTAAAATTCCTTCAAAAATATTTAATTTAAAATATTTTAAAAATGCTCATAAAAATTGTTTTATGCTTAAAAATTACTTTGTGCTTGAAAATTCACTTTATATACATTAAATTAATTAATGCATATGCACTTCACATAAATAACATATTTCATGTTCATAATTCATATTATGCATATTAAAACTAGTCTAGCATGCCCCTTGCTCATAACTCACATAGTACATGAAATTTCATGAAAGCACACACCTTGTTACAATAGCTCTAAAGTCAAGCAATTTGTCACGAAACTCCTAACAAGGATATTGATTGTCACATATAAGTATGGTATTGTTAATATGCCTCACTTATGAACTGAAATGATAAAACAAATATATGGTAGGTTAGATAAAGTAATGACAAAGGTTTGCTAAATTATGATTAGTGAGATTACTAGGTACTAATTAATATGTAATTGAAATGATTGGTTGTAGAATCCAAAGACAAAGCAAAGATATTGCTCAAGATTATGAGGCACAATATTTTAATCAAGATTGAATACTAATAGGAGCAAAGGATTCCAAGGTGAGTACTTAATAATATAATATAACATATGCCATAATCTATGAACCATTTTCATTGTAATATTCCAATTCCATATTGAGTATGGATTGCCCGTTGAATGTTGGGCTATTGGATATGATATTTCTTTATGGCATTTGGCCATTGAGAGACTTTCACATTTATTTCATAATGTGACCATTAATAAGAACTATTCTTATATTGTCATATTTTCCATTAAATTCCTTATTCTGAATTTCATACGAACCTCTTGATTGATAACTATTGATAAGCATAAATACTCTTCTGATGGGGGGTAATACACTGGACCTTGTATGCTTAATATAAGTTTGCAGGTAGGGTGAGTGTACCCAACCTCTACTAGGAGAAATACCTAACCATAAGACCTTATCAATCTCGCATAATGTGGTAAATGTGAGTGAGCAAGGCTTAGGCCTTGATTTACATTTATGGTGCTTCCAAGATTTTATTATTTCTGCTACAAATATTACTTCCAACTTAAATGGGAAATTTAACTATAATGACAATTTTGATTAACATCACCCCATTGTCACATTTGAGCCTATTTGGATAATGACCTCTTAAATCACCTTATACTATATTATTATGTACTCACTAAGCTTGTCTCATCCCATAGTTATTTAATTTTTTTTTTTAGGTCGGGATGATGTGCTAGCAGGGTACATTCCAAGTTATGTTCTTCCATTGGGGAATTGCTTTATTAATTTTAGTGTTTTTGGATTTTTGGTTATGTTACTCTAAAGACTATTATTCTAGAGCTCTATGGTTATTCAAGGTTTAGTATTAATATGTATTGAACTTATAAGTATTGTAAACCATATTGTAATAATTAATATGTGTTGTAGTAAGTAGTGAATACATGGATGATATACAAATATATGAAATGAGAAATTTAAAGTAACAAAGATGAAAATGGTATTAAACGACATTTGATTGTATGTAAACTAATAAAATAATAATTGAAAATGGAAATGAGTAATCAGATTTCAATCTTGGGATAGGATACAACATGGTAAATAATAATCAATAATAAGTTTAATAGGATTCTATAGGTTTAGGTGACCTTATGTCCCCCTATGCCCTACAAACGTCACAGCCTAAAACTTCGGTCATAACAGATTTGGTATTAGAGCTAAAGGTTTAGGTCTTATTTAGACTTATAAACTATAACAAATTTTAGGTCAAACCATAGAGCATAGGATTTCTTGTCATTGTTGGATTTTATTGTTAAGATAGATCTACAATAATGTTATATGTTAGGTCATCACTTCTTTTCTGTGATTTATGTGTACATTATTGTCATATTTTGTGATATCATATTATATGATTGTAATGTGTAGATGCTGCAAATATGTAACCCTATTAGGGAGAGGGAATTGTTGGATGCTATCTTCGCTACTCTGCCAAAACCAAAGGAGACTGATCCAGAGGAGGATCCGATCTAGTCTGGGTTGTGAGAATGAGGGCATAGTATGAAGAGGCTATGAGGGAGCTTCACATTATAAAAGGAAGTAGAAAGGCTAAGGAGAGTGGTTAGAGATGTGAAATGGGAGTTAGCTAGAGTTAGTCATATGTATCAAAACCTAAGGATGGAACTGATCCCATCTCTTCAAGATATGATACTGCGATTTCCCAAATGCTTATATGCTGCCTCTAGTAGGCTTGACCATTCAAAGGAGAGGTGTCCTATTGGAAGATGTGTGTTATCCCCTTCCCTACTATCTAGAGCTTGTAGACATATAGGGCCTAGTGAGAGTGAAAAGGGTTCTGGGAATTAGTAAGACTAGACTACAAATAGGTAGATTTTAGTCAAATTTTGGGTGCAGTAAATGTCACATATGTAAATATAGTTAACAGTCTAAACTTGGAAATAAATTATAAAATGCTACAGTCCTTTTGTATCTGTATGATATGTGACTATTGTATGAATGTTTAAAATGAATGATGTTGCCCTAATACACTAAGAAAGGAATGTTCACTATCTGTTAGAGCTAGAATTTACCTTATGAATGTTATGGTGGAGACTCTTTCATCGCGATCGCTATTTCCTATGGCACGGTTGCACTAAGGTCGTTAAGTAAACTATGTCTCGAGATCCAATTTGATACTTTGCCCTTTAATTTAGTCTCATCATGACCATCTGGGTCATGGAAACAATCATGTGTCGCAGTTGCAAGTCATATGTAGCACCTGCAATTTAAGGGTCTATTTTAAGGACTGTTGAATCTTTTAAATTTGCAACCTTTCTAATGCATTTTATCTGCAAAATGAACACCTAATTCACACGTTAGATAACTTTAATTTGATTTGTCAAGATCAAAAATAGAGATAGAGATTGACTAAGTTTTGACATAAATTAGGTCAAAAATTGATATGTATAATATTATGTTATATGAAATGTTTACATGTGACAATGGTATATGAAATTGTTAAATGATATGTGTGGTTAATGCTATAAAATGAAAAATGATGCTTAGGAATAATCAATGTGACTACGAAATGAATCAAATATATAGTTTTATATATTGAGAAGTATATCATATGAACTAAATGAATGATATTATTAAATTTATGGCTTAGATACTACCTCATAGATTAGAACAAGAAAGGCAAAGATCTCAGGAAGTTAAGAGAATTGCTCTAGATGCAGCATCTAATGTTGCAAGTGTTCGAGATAATGATAAAAAATCACCCCGATTGAGACAACATACTCTAAGTAATAGAGAACTAGAGCCACGTGGAGGTGTGGAGGCATTAACACAAAAGAATTAAGAATTAAGGTGAGAACTTGCAGAGTTAAGACAAAAGTAAGAGATGCCTCTACCATCACTGCCACCTATGGCACTACCTGTTCCAAGAGTTGAAGACATCCCTCTTTTCCATTGAGAGTGCCACATCATGTGAGAAGAAGGAAGTTACTTGAGGAAGGAGTTATAGTGAATGAATTTAAAAAGACAAAATCCCCTGAGTTTAAAGGAGAAGAAGGGGAGGACCTTTAAGAATTTCTGGACAAACTAGATAAGATAACATAGAGACTATCATGCTCCGATGAAAAGCTACTTGAATTAGGGGGTTTATAGCTTAAAAAGGATGCATGGGACTAGTTTTAGAGAGACATTGAGGACCAGTTATATAGATATGATCCTTCCACATGGGCTAAATTTAAACAAAAGCTAATGAATGAATTCTTAACTGAAGGAGAAAAGCAAAATTGTGCTCTTCAATTTCAATAATTTAAGTAAAAGCCTGTGATGTCTATATCTGAGTATGCTTGAGAATTCAAGCACTTAAGTAAATATGCAACTCATATTGTGCCTACAGAGGCAAGTAGGGTTGATCAGTTCCGATAAGGATTGATCACTCCACTTTATAATGTTTTGTAGCCACTGATTTCCCCACCATGGCTAAGTTAATTGACAAAGCTAAGCTTATGGAGGCATGACACAAGGCTAAAAAAGTTGAACGAGTGAAAAGGGAGTAAAAACACAAGAATAAAAGTAAAGGGCAAAGTAGCCAACAATAGGGAAATTATACCCAAAGTAAGGGTTCAGAGTAAATTTTTACTACAACTGCCCCATACCAATCACGAACAAGCAAGCAAAGTTAAGTCTAGGCTGATAATGTTTCAGTAGCCTCAGCCTCGGGCAATATAAGTACTTATCAATCCAGATAACAAAGCTAAATTGTATGTACTTGGACCTCATGTAGATGATAGCATTGATGAGCCTATCAAAGAGCTATAAGAGCATGCTTAGGATGTGGTCAAATGGGACATTTCATCAAAGATTGTCTAATGACAGTTAATCACAGGATAACCATATAAGCTTTGTAGCCCACTGTATAAATTAATCAGCTTGAAAATCATAAACTTGGAGGATGAGGCCAAGCTACGCAGTCCTGAGGTAATGTCCAAGCTATAGAAGGCAGAGGCAGAAGGAAGGTGTATGCTCTTAATCAGCAAGAAGCTTGTACTTCCAACGATGTTATTACAAGTACCATTCTTATTCAGTCTGTCAGTGCTTGATCTTTGTTTGATTATGGTGCAACACATTCATTTGTTTCACCATACTTTGCTAAGAAATTAGGTAAAGATAAAGAAGTAAAGCATGAACCTTTAATCATAACCACACCCTTAGGAGAAACCGTGGTAATGGAACAAATGTATAAAGATTATATTGTAGAAATTGGAGATAGAAAATTCCCTACAAACTTGATTGAATTAAAAATTCTAGAATTTAATGTCATATTAGGAATGGATTGGTTGTCTATGTATGATGCCCATATAGACTATAGAGGAAAAAGAATTGATTTTAAAAGGAAAATGATTCCGAATTCATATTTCAAGGTGATAGAAGTAACCTTCCTATTAAATTTCATTTTGATCATTGGAGCAAAAAAGTTGTTAAGAAAAGGTTGCCAAGCATATTTAATGCATATGGTGGATATTGAAAAAGTAGATAATACTGCCAAAAAGATACCCATAGTTGATGAATTTTCTAATGTTTTCCCTAAGGATCTGCCAAGAATGCCATCAGATAGGGAAATTAAGTTTACAATTGAGCTCCTACTTGGAACTTAACCGATATCAATACCACCTTACTGAATGGAACCTTCTGAATTAAAGGAATTAAAAGTTCAATTACAAGATTTACTTGATAAAGGTTTTATAAGGCCTAGTAGCTCCCCGTGAGGCACTCCAATTATGTTTGTCAAAAAGAAAGATGGGTTCTTAAGGCTGTATATTGATTATAGGCAGCTAAATAAAATGACTGTGAAGAATAAGTATCCTCTACTGAGGATTAATGATTTATTCGACCAATTGCAATGAGCTAGTTTTTTCTCAAAAGTAGACCTACAATCGATTTATCATCAACTAAAAATCTGAGGAGAGGATATTTGTACGACTACCTTTAGAATGATGTATGGGCATTATGAATTTACAGAATTTCCATTTGGTTTAACCAATGCACCAGCAGCTTTCATGGACTTAATAAATCGAGTGTTCAAACCATTATTTGATAATTTTGTGATTGTGTTCATCGATGATATTCTGGTCTATTTGAAAAGAAAGGGGGAACATGAGGATCATTTAAGAATGGTGTTACAAACTCTAAAAGAATATAAACTCTATGTGAAATTATCTAAATGTGATTTCTAGATGGAGCAAGTATGCTTCCTTGGCCATATAGTGAGCAAAGAAGGAATTAAAGTAGACCCCAAAAAGGTAGAAGCAGTAGCAAATTAGCCCCAAGCTATTACTAAAGTAAAGAGTTTCTTAAGTATGGCAAGTTACTACCTCTGATTTATAAAGGATTTTTCTAGAATAGTAGCTCCATTAATGAGGCTTACAAGGAAGCAAGTATAAATAGGATGAAACTTATGAGGAGAGTTTCCAAAAACTCAAATATCACTTGATATCAACTCTTGTATTAGCATCACCTGAAGAGAATGAAGATTTTGCCATATATTGTGATGCCTCTAAAATTGGCTTAGGATGCGTACTAATGCAGAATGGGAAAGTCATTGCTTACACATCCACGTATCTAAAGCAACATGAAGTGAACTATGGCACTTATGATATAGAAATGGTAACGATTGTCTTTGCTTTAAAGATATGAAGACACTATTTATATGGAGAGAAATGTGAGATTTGTACGCATCATAAAAGTCTTTAATATATCTTAAAGCAAAGAGATATGAATTTAAGGCAGCGAAGATGGGTAGAATTATTAAAAGATTATGATCGCTAAATACTCTACCATCCTAGTAAAGTCAATGTTATAACCGATGCCTTGAGCAGAAAGTCAATGGGTAGTCCCTCGCATGTCACAACACAAAAGAGACTTATAGTAAAGGAGTTAAAAGAGATGTTTAACAAAGTTTTATGATTGGAAGTGAGTGACTCATAGGTGCTAATGGCTTACTTCCAAGTAAGTCCAAAACTTATTAATGAGATAAAGGCGCTACAAAATCAAGATCCCTAATTAATGAAAATTTATGAGGATATGAAAAAGGGATAAGATGCAAAGTTTAAAGTAGAAAATGATGTTCTAAAATATGGAAACCGATTGTATATTCCAAACATAAAAGGGTTAAGAGAAAGGATTCTAAAAGAAGCACATCAGACCTCATATAGTGTACACCTAGGCACTATCTAAATGTATCAAGATGTAAAAAGTATCTATTAGTGGCCTAAAATGAAGAAAGTGTGGTGAATTTTATAGCCTCATGTGTCACTTGTTAATAGGTGAAATTTGAGCACTAGAGGCCCTCTACATTACTTCATGAGATAAGACTATCAGAATGGAAGTAAGAATGCATCACCATGGACTTCATGGTGGGATTGCCTAAGACTGCAAAAGGATATGACTAAATATGGGTCATAGTAGATTGATTAACAAAATTAGTGCATTTCATTGAAGTAAAGACTATGAATTCGGCAGCACAATGTGCTCAGATCTATATTGCTAAAATTATGAGATTACATAGAGTTCCACTTTCCATTATCTCGAATAGAAGGACTCGGTTCACATCAAGGTTCTGGCAAAAATTGCAAGAAGCATTAGGTATGCAGCTTGATTTTAGCATGGCCTTTCATCCGCAAACAAATAGATGGTCCAAGAGAATGATACAAACATTTGAGGATATGCTCCATATGTGTTTTATAGATTTTGGAGGAAGCTAGGATAGACATCGTTCGCTTATTGAATTTGCATACAACAATAACTACCATTCCTCTATAAGAATGGCACCTTATGAAGCACCATATGGCAAAAAATGCTGATCACCGATCTATTGGACTAAAGTGGGCCAAAAGTACCTTGAAACTCTATATATGTTTAAAAAGCCTACATAAAAGGTAAAGATTATTTAGGAAAGACTAAAGACCACCTTTAGTCACCAGAAAAGTTATGCTACCCCAAAGAGGAAGGATGTTCAACTCATGATAGATGACCATGTCTTCTTGAAAGTTTTCCCTATGAAAAGAGTAATGAGATTTGGCAAAAAGGGAAAATTATCGCCTTAATTTGTCAAACCTTTTGAGATTTTGATAAGATTAGAGAAGTTTCATATAGGTTAGCATTGCCTCCTACATTAAAACATATCCATCCAATCTTTCATATATAAATGTTAAGGAATTATATTCTTAATCCTTCGGACATGCTATAATGTGACACCCCAGCCTAGAAGCATGTGACAGTCCTAGGACCTGGGATTCGCATAAGGCTATTGAAGCCCATAGAGCCCACTAATCTAACTAACTACAAGGTATTTAATATGCAAAAAGGTATTTAGACTCCCTTAAATAATCCAAATCCATTATTTCAATATCAAAATAAACCCATAAGTTATCAATTGTTTGCATAACCAAATAAATAAGATAAATCCAATAGTTTAAACAAATTTAAATGTCTCAAAGACCCATAATGCAAAATGAAATGATCAAGTGAATGAATAAGTCTTAACGATGATCCATGGAGCTTTAATCTAGATAACGACACCCTCCCTCAAGAGGAGATACATGGTTCTTGAGGTTACCTTAGCTAGCACAAACTCTTGGGAAAAGAAAAAGGGATGAGAAGATGTCTCAATGAGTCAATAATAGTAGTATAATATGAGTAATGTGTAAGTTGTGCAAAAGCCAAGTTTTCCTAAATGAATGAAATTTCAATGTATAGACAAGTTCAAGTTTATGACATGAATTTCCAATATCATTAATAAAAGAGAAATAATTATTTGATATTCTGGTTTATTCTTTAATAGAAGTCAAATAAGTAGAGACGATGTGTCTCAATGTATCAAGGTGGTTGCCTAAGCCTTGCTCACCTCTTATATCAAATGACACATAGAACTAATTAGGATCCATGACTAAGACATCCTCTCCTAGTTGAGGTTGGGTACTCTTACCTTACTGACAGGCTTACATATACACATGACCAATATGACCCCTACATTGGAAATGGAACTCCTGCTTTCATAGTATAAAGGTTCAAATATTTTTAATGCAATGCTTTTATAGCAAGAATCAATAGCCTCATTTGAAAGGAAAATCAAATTTAAATGTGAGTTTATATCAACTTATGATTTTATGATCAATTAGGTACAAATGGTTATTAGGGTACAAGGTAAAGATATAGTATCAAAAGTTTATGATTCAAATACCGTTATTGATCTCACTTCAAATATCCTTAGCTCCTAATGATGATGATAGTAGTGCTTACAAGCTTGCACCTCTTCTAACTCGATAAAGCCTAGCACCATACCATAACCATTAGGAACCCAACTTAGCAACAACTCTCATACAATAAAATAATCACATATGTACAACTCAAATGGACTCTTTAATTAATACGCATGACAACCACAACATCAATTCAATCATCTATGGTATGGGGTGACACTTGCCAAAGTCCCCTACATAGCTTTCACAACGATTAACAACGTACAAACAGTAAATTGTTTCAAAGGATTGAGTATAATTAAAATCAATTTCAATATAGGGTTTGTTCATGTTAAAAAAAATACATAATTAAATTGATAACCATTTATTCTTCTATTGAGTCTCTTAAGGAATTGAAAAGAAACCATTAAAATAATAATAACGCCATCATTCATGTAAATAATTAATTAAATCCTATCAATACCAACATCTATATAACAACAACTAATCAAAATAAGTCCAAGACAAGGTCTATAGTTTTACCTTAGGGACAGATTCAAAAGAGGTAGTGGAAGCTTATCAAATCAACAAAACAACAAGGAGAGATGATTTAAATTGGTTTATTACTAATAAAAAGTAGAGATTGATGAAAGGAAAGAAGTTTTTGATTGTTTTTAACTTATAATTGAGTTTATGACAATGGATATGTCTACTATAAAATGGGTGGCTGAATATAATTAAGTTAGGTATTTATAAGTGGGATTCTTAGAGTTAAAAACTGTAAAATTTTGAATTTAAATTTTTCTACAGTAGGTAAAAGACATGGGCTTGTCTAATAGGTCAAAAGTGTGACTTAGAAACAAAAAGAAAGACAAGGGCATCTAGATTTTTGCTATAAGACATAATCATGTGTCCATTGACACTGGTGTGCAGGCTTAGGTAGACATAGCCGTGTGTCCATTGACATAGGCATGTCACTACCAAATCAAGCTTTTGGCTCAAGTAAACTCAAATACAAAGATACCATTGCAACACCAATATCAATACTTAACAATTAGTGACTTAACATCATATATAACATAATTCAATCATCAAACATAGAGAGTTTCCAATCAATAAGCACACAACTAGTGTTTAGGAATCAAAGGTATTACATTCTACCCTCTTTAAAAAAAATCATCCTCAAATTTTAAAGATTACCTTCTTAAAAAAAAAAAAAGTTGAGGGTACCACTCCATCATGTCTATCTCACTTTCCCAAGTACATTCTTCCACCCCATGGTTCTGTCACTGCACCTTAACCATAGGAATCTCTTTCCTTTGTGGCTTATTGACTTGCCTATTGATGATTGCAATGGGTTACTCTTCATAAGAGAGTTCTTTGTCCACTTCAATCTCATGTGATTTCAATATGTATGATGGATCAGAAATGTACTTCCTCAGCATCAAGATGTGAAATATTGGGTGCACATGCTCTAAAACAAGTAGAGTGTTAGCTTGTAGGATACTTCTCCAACTTTGGATAGAATCTCAAAGGGTCCAACATATCTTGGTGATAACTTCCCTTTCTTGCTAAACCACATCACTCCCCTCATTGAGGAGACTTTCAAGAAAATATGATGGCATACAAGAAAATGGACTTCCTTCCTTTTGGATCATTATAGATCTTCTGTCAACTAAAGGCAGTCTTCAGTTGGTTTTGAATGAGTTTCACTTTCTCTTGAGCATCTTTCAATAGGTCAGGTACCTCCAACAGATGTTCTCCATCCTTAATCTAGTAAATAAGCAATCTACACTTCCTTCCATAGAGAGATTCATAAGGCGCCATCCCTATGGAGGAATGGTAACTATTATTATAGGCAAACTTAACTAATGGCAGATATTTGTCCCAACTTCTTCCAAATTCTAATATGCACATCCTCAGTATGTCCTCTAGTGTCTAAATAGTACATTCTGACTATCCATCCATCTAAGGGTGGAAAGCAGTGCTGAAGTTTAGTTACATTCCCAAAGACTTTTGGAATTATTGCTAAAATCAAAGAGTGAATTGTTTGCCTCAATCAAAGATATTTGATACTATAATGCCATAAAGTTTTATTATCTCATCCACATAGATTTGTGCATACTGTACAGTAGTGTAAGTTGTTTTCACCCTAATGAAGTGTGCAGACTTAGTAAGTTGATCTACGATAAACTAAATAGAATCAAATCCTCTAGCGGTCTTAGGTAACCTAATATAAAATCCATTGTTATCTTTTCCCACTTCCACTTAGAAATTCGAATCTTTTATAACAATCCCAATGGTCACTGGTGCTCAACCTTGACTTATTGACATGTGAGACATAAAGCCACAAGTTGGCTACATCCTTCTTTAATCCTAGCCACCAATAATCCTTTTTCACATTATGATGCATTTTAGTGACTCCAGGGTGTACGTTATATGGCACTCAATGGGCTTCCTTGAGTATTTATTCTCTTAGGCTAGCTGTATTAGGTCTCCACACATTATTATGCCATCAACAGCTTAGAATTCTAATGCTTCACCCTTCTCAACATCCTTTCTTATCTTAACCAAATAAGGGTCTTCATTATGTAGTTCCTTCATCTCTTCTAATATCATAAGTCTCACTTGGAAATAAGCTATTAGATCATGACTTCTGCTCACCTCTAGCTGTAATCCCTGATCTAATAATTCCTTAAATTCTCGCACTATCAGTCATATTGCCATTACAACGTGAGACAGACTCCCTATGGACTTTCTACTCAGTGCATTAGCCACCACATTAGCCTTTCCAATATGATAAAGAATCTGACAATCATAGTCCTTAATTAGCTCCACCCATCTCCTTTGTCTCGAGTTTAGATCTTGCTACTTTAGTATATATTACAGGCTCTTATGGTTGGTGAAAATCTCCCACTTATCTCCATTTAGATAATACCTCCAAATCTTAAGTGCAAAAACCACGGCAGCCATCTCTAAATCATAGGTAAGGTAATTGACCTCATGCCTCTTCAATTTCCTTAAAGCATAGGTAATAAACTTCCCATGTTGCATTAGAACACAGCCTAAACCTAAGCATCATAGTAGACAACAAATCCTTCATTCCCTTCAGATAAGTCTAACACTAAGGCAAACATTAAACACTCCTTTAGTTATTAGAAACTGTGCTCACACGTTCCATCCTAATTGAACTTTGCTTACTTACTTATAAATTTAGTGAGAGGTGCTGCTATCCTAGAGAAGTCTTCTACAACCTTCGATAATATCCAGCCATGCCTAAGAAACTTCAGATTTTGGTCACAGTAATAGGTCTTGGCCAAGTTTCAATAGCTTCAACCTTCTTAAAGTCCACTCGAATCTGTTCTCTATTAACCATTTGGCTAAGGAAACACACATGGTTGATCTAGAATTCACACTTAGATAGCTTGGCAAACAACTGATATTCCCTTAAGGTCTGTAACATAGTCCTCAAATGCGCTTTATGCTCCCATTTTGTTTTCGAATACATAAGAATATCATTGATGAAGACAATCATGAATTTGTCCAAGAAAGGCTTGAACACTCAGTTCATTAGGTTAATGAAAGCAACAAGTTCATTCGTTAATCTAAAAGGAAGAACCATGAACTTATAATGTCCGTACCAAGTTCAAAATGCAATCTTGCAGATATCGCTCTCCTTAATCTTCAACCGATGGTATCCTAAGCGAAGATTGATCTTGGAAAAGTAACTTACTCCTAGCAACTGGTCAAATAGATCATTGATCCTGAGAAGAGGGTACTTACTCTTTACAGTTACTATAACAATCCACACCCACCCTAGGAGTTTTCATGACCAATTTGCTTGACTTAGAACTATTAAAGCTAAGTGTTTGCCTTTATAGGAATTTATGTGCTATGTGATTGATGAGTATGTGGCATGCTAAATTAATTTTAATAAATGTAATATAAGTTATTATTGTAAAATAAATGATTTACATGAAGTTCATTAGCATAAAATAATTTATTTTACATAAAATGAATTTTCATGCAAAAAAGAGAGTTTTAAGCATAAAATAATTTTATGAGTATTTTTAAAATATTTTTAAATAAATATTTTGCAGAGAATTTTAATGGAAATAATAAGAAAAAATTTTATTTTTAATTACTTATAATCAGCCCCAAAATTAAATAAAAAGCCCAAATACCCAAAAGCCTACTACATTAAAACACTCCTAACATAGCTCATTAAGGGTAATATCGGAAATTGCCCAAAACCCTACATATATAATGAGAATTTTGGCCAGCCCTTGATTTCCAGCAGCCACCATTCTATTTTTCAGTATTTTGATAGAAAATTCTCTCAAAATTATTCTCTCTACCGAAATTTACAAAATACTTTTAAACTTCGAGATTTCTTGACCTATTCGTAAGTTTTTCTTTCCCTTTAATTTCTTATCTAATTTCTATGAAATAAATTATGAGAAAATTATTTTGAATTGAGTATTTACTGATTTCTATAGATTTAATTTAATTTGGGTGAATTCTTGAAAGAGAAATTAATTTCTCCATCGAAATCACTAACCACTTTACATGATTTTTCCAAAGGTGAATCTTTCAACTCAAAATTGAAATTTTCATGCATAAACATTACCAGGGAGGCAATTTTCATATGCTTCTATTCTAAACTAATTTTTGATGTGTTTAGATGAAAAATATTAAATTAAATCATATTTTTGCATATTACTGTAATGACCAAAAAGTTTTAGAAAACAAGGAAATTCAAGGTTTTCGTTCTAGAACTTAAAAGTTGGAAAATTCTATGATTATATATACATATAGTTGCCGATTTGTGCATGATGGAATCCTAAACTAATATTTGTTTTGATTGGATGAAAAATAATGATTTAAATCATGTGTTTACATATTATTGTAATGATCAAAAAACACCAGAAAGCTAGAAAACTCATAATTTTCACTCTAAATCCTGAACTTGGAATTTTCATGCATGAGAATTGTCCATGGCCAATCAAATGGCATGGATTAATATTCTAAAATGATTTTTATTTTGATTACATGAAAAATCTTGGTTCAAGCCATATTTTTGCATGTTACTGTAATAGACAGAAAGTGTGGAAAGTAAGAAAATTCAGGTTTCTCCTTAATGATGTGTTCAGCCTACATTGGGATTTTTATCCCAATGTCTATAATTTTTATGTGATGTATTTTGTTGATTACTGACATATATGTATGAATGATAAATGGTTAAATTGCATGTTGGTTGAAGGAATGACTCTAGACAAGGCTAGAGGCGATTTGGTATACTTAAAGTATCTTAACCTTATGTTGTGATTAATATGTGAATGTGATTGGAAAATATGGAAGTAGGTTATATGATAACATGATAATGAATTAATGATCTTGAATTGATGAAGAGATTGATTGAATGAATTGGTCATAAGTGATAAACATGATACTTGAAGGTTATTTGTTAAGTTGACATATATGGAAGTGTTAAGTGTACTAAGATGATTATTAAAGTGAATTGATATTAAGATAATGACATTGTGTTGACCTTAGAAAGGTATTAACATGAATTATAATGTGTTTTCATATAGGCCTATAAAGGCTAAGTGTATAGGACTTTTAAAGTCAATATGTTATATGCAAGTGATGAAGTGCACTTATATGTGCAACTCTAAGTGTATGTGAATGTTATATGTGTATGGGGTAGTTATGGGATAGGATAGCATCATGATTAAATGAATATTAAGTATTGAATTAAATATTATATTAGAGCTTGAGGAGTTTTAGAGGTGCAAAAGGGCTACGTATACTAGAAGCGAAGGAACCACAAGGTGAGTAAACATTATGTTTCAAGTTACAAGTGCAAGTTATCATGTTTTGTGAACCTTTGATATCTTGAAACCCAAGTTCTTTTCTATTTAATGATTTCTTTGTAAGCTTGGGTTGCCAAAGGACAATTGGTCCAAAACTATTTTTGATTATCCAATGATAATACCTTTGTGATTATTGCCCTAACTTATATTTTTCTGGAGCTACACTGTTGTTCATCTTTTGTTAAATAAGCTAAACCTCTATTGATATTATGTTACATGTGATTGTATCCTTTAATGCTACTATTACCTTTATATGTTATGAATTATTTTATGAGTTATATGTGAACATGGCAGTAGCCTTCACTTTACATGTTATGAGTTATGAGTGGACAAGGCAACAACCTTCATTTTATATTATATTATGAGTGGACAAGGCAACAGCCTCCACTCTATATGTTATGAGTTATAAGCTGATTTCTGTAAATCTAGTTAAATCGCAAGCCATGAACTATGAATCATAAATTATGAATTATGAGCTATGAAACCTTCTATGGGATATATGTTATTGTATAAGTTGTATCGTTTACTCATTGAGATCATATATCTCACTGCTTTTTCCTTGTGTGGTTCTAGGTAAGCATTATGAGGAGGCAAGGTGATCGCTCAAGCTACCTTCTCTGCTTAGGAAATTCCCTTGTCAAAGTTATGATAATACCATACTATGATGAGTCATTAGATGCTCCAGGAGTTATTATGGGAATTTTATTTTAGAATATCATATTGGTGACCTTGTTTGAAGTCTTATTATTTTTTTTCTTATGGATTGTATTAAAGTATATTTTAGCTTCTGCATCTTAAAGTTTTTCCTTTATAAAAGGTTTTATTAAGTTAATGTATGAGGTTTGATATGATCCTATGTAATTTTTACATATGTGTGAGTGAGTTCTATGAGCATTAGTGACCTTATGTCTCCCCATGTTCTAGGACCATCATATCTCTAAAATTGGCATGTGACAAAGGTGGTATTAGAGCTATAGTTTTAAAAGTCTAGTTTAGATTTGTCAATTTATTGGGTATAATCCTGTAGCATAGAAATTTTCCTGTTATGCCACTTATTGTCTATCGCTAGTTTAGTTTCGCGAAACCCTAATAAGCTATAGTACTCTTTGTTATTATTTGCTTGTGTGCCTCACGATTCCTTTATTAGATGACCAAAAAGATGACCCCTACTCGAGGACCACAACCCAGAGCACCCCATCTGACCTGCAAGAGAACTTGGCCAGAGATGTTCGAGAAGGACGTACCTATAATCTACCTAAAGAGAGAAAAGACTCTGGATGAGGAGGACCCCATAGAGTGTTTAGGTTCTAGATGGATTCAAAGTAAAATGTAGAGGTTTGAAAGGGATTGCTCGAACTTGATGAAGGAAAATCAATGTCTGAAGTTCTTAGTGCATGCTATGAGAAAAGACATGGCATAGATTAAGGCCAAAAATATGGAATAGATGGGAGACTATGTACCTAATAGTCGCCCTTATGAGGGACTCACGCTAGTGATTGGTATGATTGGCCTAGTGGCATAGGACTTGTGATATGAATGATATTATTTGACTACTTAGCTACTTAATTTGGATTTGATTTCCTTTTATTACCTATGATATGACTGCCATTCTCATGATAAGAGAACTTATTATGATATAAGTTATGTGCTACATGGTTATGATACTTGATACGTGCCATGATATATGGTATAAGCTAGGTGGTATGTGTCATGTGATGTGATATTATATGATAGGTGCTCATGTTAAATGCATACTAAGTATGATATTTTGATTGTAGGGTTAAGTAGATTAGAAAGAGAAGTTGACTAAGTTTTGATACAATTTAAATTAATGATTGATTGATAAAATGTTATGAGGTATGAAATACTTACATGTTACAGTGATTTTATATAGGAAATATATGGAGTTATTAAATGATAATTGTGAGCCATAAGAAGAGAAATGATATTTACCAATGATCAATAGGAGAATGAAACAAATTAGTTACAGTATATATAAATAAATTGGCATTATGAGGTAGGTGAAGTATATGTTTAAGGACTATGAGGTAAACATTGATGGATGAAAACTTCTTATGGAATTCATAAAACTTGGTATCCTAGGATTCGATATGGTCTTGGGAATGGATTGGCTATATGAGTATGGAGCTTGTATTGACTATAGAGAAAAAGCAAGTAGAATTTCGAACTAAGGATGGGAGAAATTTGTGTATGAAAGAGATACCTATGATTAAGGTCTATTAGCGCAATCATGGAATGGATGAGTATACTTAGAAAGTTGAGAAAGCGATGTGGCAGAAGCATCCCCAGTGTATGAGTAAGTATGTAAATTCAAGGATGAATTTCTCTTAAGAGGGGGAAGACATAAAATGATAAGTATTCTCATACTTGTAATGATGATAAAAAGAGATGAGTAAGATGCTACACAATTTTGAAAATTTAATAGTTCAAATATACCTAAAAGGGATTTGAGTCCTTTGGATGAGAAATGTTTTAAAGCATTAGATACAATAATGTTCGATTAAGGTTACTAGAAAATTTGGTAGTGATCTTTAGTACAGAAAGAATTTTTATTGAGATAACCTAGAATGGCATAGATTTGAAAAGATATAAGAGTTACATAGAGCTTTCATTGAATAGTAATGGTATTAGAAGGTTTATTATTTTAATATGGATAAATTAAATGATTAGGAATGTGAAGTATAGCAAGATGTAAGTGGAAAACCTAAAGTGAGATGATATTATGAGTTAAAGGTATAAAAATTACAAGACATTAGGTAATCAAGTCATGATAATAATGTATATATTATATAGAAAGAGAGTAAGTCTGAAATAGTTATGAGAAGTTTGTTTAGGATTGTAGATTAACAAAATACAAGTTCATTTAGGATATGATATATATAAGAATGTTTGTTAAGTTTAAATATGTTTTAATTGATAAATGATGGGAGTGTAGGAATCTAAATGTTAGCAAGGTATTAAGCATGAAAATATTTATTGAGGTTATAATATATTAAGTAATAACTATTATAGAAAGAGAATTATCGAATATCAATTGGAATTATTAATTTGGAATTATCTGTTAGATTCTTATATGACTAACGTGATAAATAATGAATGGAAGCGATGAGTAAAGTATTTGTGTAGATGTTAATATTAATAGAGATATAGGAAAAGAAATACTTGGAATTATATTATATTGAAGGTGAAATTAAAGGTTCTATTACTTTTTTTCAAGGTTAGGGGATACAAAATTATTAAGGAAATGTTTAAGATTTGTTTGAGCAAGAGATTAACATAGGTATAGCTTAAGCTGAAGGTTTATCAGTGTGATTTTTGATAGATTGTAAGTATGTGCCTAATTGTATTCGATATGTTAATTGTAGTTAGATATTGTGTTTGAGAGGCGCAGCAGGAGCGTGGCGGAGAAGTTAAGTAGAGTGTGTTGTGTTGTTGGATTTAAAATTCAAGGATGAATTTTTTAAGGGGGGAGAACGTAAAAACCCACACCCACCTAGGAGTTTTCATAACCAATTTGCTTAACTTAGAACTATTAAAGCTAAGTGTGTGCCTTTATGGGAATTTATGTGCAATGGGATTGATGAATATGTAGTATGTTAAATTAATTTCAATATGCATAATATGAGTTATTATTATGAAATAAATGATTTACATGAAGTGCATTAGCATAAAATAATTTATTTTACATAAAATGAATTTTCATGCAAGGAGGTGAGTTTTAAGCATAAAATAATTTTATGAGTATTTTTAAAATATTTTTAAATAAATATTTTGCGGGGAATTTTAATGAAAATAATATGAAAAATATTTATTTTTAATTACCTATAATCAACCCCAAAATTAAATAAAAATCCCAAATACCCAAAAGCCCACTACATTAAAACACTCCTAACGTAGCTCATTAAGGGTATATCGGAAATTGCCCAAAACCCTACATATATAATGAGAATTTTGGCCAGCCCTTGATTTCTAGCAGCCACCATTCTATTTTTTAGTATTTTGATAGAAAATTCTCTCAAAATTATTCTCTCTACCGAAATTCACAAAATACTTTCAAACTTCGAGATTTCTTGACCTATTCATAAGTTTTTCTTTCCCTTCAATTTCCTATCTGATTTCTATGAAATAAATTATGAGAAAATTATTTTGAATTGAGTATTTACTGATTTCTATAGATTTAATTCATTTTGGGTGAATTCTTGAAAGAGAAATTAATTTCTCCATCGAAATAACTAACCTCTTTACATGATTTTTCCAAAGGTGAATCCTACAACTCAAAATTGAAATTTTCATGCATAAACATTACCAGGGAGGCAATTTTCATATGCTTCTATTCTAAACTAATTTTTGATGTGTTTAGATGAAAAATGATAAATTAAATCATATTTCTGCATAATGACCGAAAAGTTTTAGAAAACAAGGAAATTCAAGGTTTTCATTCTAGAATTTAAAAGTTGGAAAATTCTATGATTATATATACATATGGCTACCAATTTGTGCATGATGGAATCCTAAACTGATATTTATTTTTTTCTAGATGAAAAATAATGATTTAAATCATGTGTTTATATATTACTGTAATGATCAAAAAACACT
Source organism: Reutealis trisperma (assembly GCA_947687605.1). Classification (NCBI taxonomy): domain Eukaryota; kingdom Viridiplantae; phylum Streptophyta; class Magnoliopsida; order Malpighiales; family Euphorbiaceae; genus Reutealis; species Reutealis trisperma. The sequence continues at coordinate 392,302 of CANTUT010000585.1, forward strand.
GGAAAGCTAGAAAACTCATGATTTTCACTCTAAATCTTGAACTTAGAATTTTCATGCATGAGAATTGTCCATGGATGACCAAATGGTGTGGATTAATATTCTAAAATGATTTTTACTTTCATTACATGAAAAATCTTAGTTCAAACCATATTTTTGCATGTTACTGTAATAGACAGAAAGTGTGGAAAGTAAGAAAATTCAAGTTTTCTCCTTAATGATGTGTTTGGCCTACATTAGGATTTTTATCCCAATGTTTATAATTTTTATGTGATGTATTTTGTTGATTATTGACATGTATGTATGAATGATAAATGGTTAAATTGCATGTTGGTTGAAGGAATGACTCTAGACAAGGCTAGAGGCGATTTGGTATACTTAAAGTATCTTAACCTTATGTTGTGATTAATATGTGAATGTGATTGGAAAATATGGAAGTAGATTGTATGATGACATGATAATGAATTAATGATCTTGAATTGATGAAGAGATTAATTGAATGAATTGGTCATAAGTGATAAACATGATACTTGAAAGGTTATTTGTTAAGTTGACATATATGGAAGTGTTAAGTGTACTAAAATGATTATTAAAGTGAATTGATATTAAGATAATGATATTGTGTTGACCTTAGAAAGGTATTGACATGAATTATAATGTGTTTTCATATGGGCCTATAAAGGCTAAGTGTATAAGACTTTTAAAATCAACATGTTATGTGCAAATGGTGAAGTGCACTTATATGTACAACTCTAAGTGTATGTGAATGTTATATGTGCATAGGGTAGTTATGGGATAGGATAGCATCATAATTAAATAAATACCAAGTATTGAATTACATATTATATTAGAGCTTGAAGAGTTTTAGAGGTACAAAAGGGCTACTTGTACTAGGAACGAAGGAACCACAAGGTGAGTAAACATTATATTTCAAGTTATAAGTGCAAGCTATCATGTTTTGTGAACCTTTGGTATCTTGAAACCCAAGTTCTTTTCTATTTTAACGATTTCTTTATAAGCTTGAGTTGCCAAAGGATAATTGGTCTAAAACCATTTTTGATTATCCAATGATAATACCTTTGTGATTATTGCCCTAACTTTTATTTTTCTAGAACTACACTATTGTTCATCTTTTGTTAAATAAGCTAAACCTCTTTTGCTATTATGTTATATGTGATTGTATCCTTTAATGCTACTATTACCTTTATATGTTATGAATTATGTTATGAGTTATGTGTGAACATATCAGTAGCATTCACTTTATATGTTATGAGTTATGTGTGGACAAGATAGCATCCTTCACTCTATATTATGTTACGAGTGAATAAGGCAGCAGCCTTCACTCTATATTATGTTATGAGTGGACAAGGCAGTAGTCTTCACTCTATATTATGTTATGAGTGGACAAGACAATAGATTTCACTCTATATTATGTTACGAGCAGACAAGGAAATAGCCTCCACTTTATATGTTATGAGTTATAAGCTGATTTCTGTAAATCTAGTTAAATCGCAAGCCATGAACTATGAATCATAAATTATGAACTATGTGCTATGAAACCTTTTAAGGGATATATGTTATTGTATAAGTTGTATCATTTACTCATTGAGATCATCTATCTCACTCCTTTTTGCTTATATGGTTCTCGGTGAGCATTATGAGGAGGCGAGGTGATCGCTCAAGTTACCTTCTCCACTTAGGAAATTCTCTTATTAAAGTTATAATAATACCATGCCATGATGAGTCCTTAGACACTCCGAGTGTTGTTATGGGAATTTTATTTTAGAATATCATATTGGTGACCTTATTTGAAGTCTAATAATTATTTTCTTATGGATTGTATTAAAGTATATTTTAGCTTTCGCATCTTAAGGTTTTTCCTTTGTATAAGGTTTTATTAAGTTAATGTATGAGGTTCGGTATGATCCTAGGCAATTTTTACATATGTATGAGTGAGTTCTATGGACATGGGTGACCTTATGTCTCTCCATGTTCTAGGACCATCATATCTACGAAATTGGGATGTGACAGTTACAATGCTCAGTTGGCGATAGTCGATGCATAGCCTTAGGGACCCATCTTGCTTCTTTATGGATAGTTCGAGTGCTCCGCATGGTGAACTACTAGGCCTTATATGTCCTTTATCCAATAGCTCTTAAAGTTAAACCTTCAACTCTCTCAGCTCAATAGGTGCCATTCTGTACAGTGACATTAATAATAGTTGAGTGCCCGATAGTAACTCAATGGTGAACTCTAGGTGTTAATCCTGATAACTCATTAGGAAACACATCAGCTCCACTCAAAGTCTTTTCCAAGTTTATCATATGAGCTAGAAATGCTTAGCGGCCTTTCCTTAATAATTGTCTCACTTCTATAGCAGATATATAATTGATGGTATATTCCACGTTATCCCCTTGATAACTAAACTCATTCCTGTCCTCGTCTTTAAACTCTTCCCTTTGTAATCTATGTTCGCATTATGGGTAGATAGTTAATCCATCCCCAATATGACATCAAATTCCAATATCTCTAATTCTATCAAGTTTATATGTATAAATCTACACTCAAGCTCAACTATACACCCTTTGAAAACCTTATTTTGCTCTAAAGTCCCACCCAAAGGTATAGTTATCACTAAGGGTTCATGCAACAATTCCTTATTTCTGCATAATTTCACACCACAAGTAGGCAACACAAAATAATGGGTTTTCCCAAAATCAAATAGACTCTTAGCCAAAATAGCTTCCAAAGACACTATAACTATCACCACATTATAGCATCTTATTGGTTCAAGGCAAAAACCCATCCCTTTCCCTTTCCTTCCATAATTTGAACAGCTCTTAATGTTTGCCTTTGAAACTTGCTTTTATTATCACCCCTATTTGCAAAAATTCATTTCTCAGCTCTACTCTCTTTCACTATAGGTTGGGACATAGCTAGTGCAATTTTAGGTTTGTTTTGGTTAGGGCAGTCCCAAATAAAGTACCCTATCTCACCGTAACTAGCACATGCTCTAATCATTCTCCAACATACTCCGTGTTTCTTTCCACATGAGGCACAGTTAGGTAAACTAGATCCTTGCAATCCATAGCATTGGGTGTTTATGTTTTTCGGAGTTAATGTTACAGATGCATTCACTGCCAAGCACTAATCATTCTAGTTGTCTTGAGATCATTGTGATGTTTGAGTAGTGGTGCATTCAAAACCAGTAGCTTAGGTTGCATTTCCTCTAGGCAGATTGCCTTTACTCTTTCTTTTTAATTTATTCTTATTCTCCCTCTCAACTCGCTTGACCCTCTCTGCCTTATGTCTCATCTTCAGCATCTTGGCTTTGTCAATTAGCTTGACCATGGTAGGAAAATTAGTAGCCACCAAAGCATTGTACAATAGGGCAATTAGTCTATGTCAAAACCTTTCGACTCTTCTCACCTCCGTAGGGACAATATAGGCAACATACTTGCTCAAGCACTTGAATTCTAAAGTATAATCAGAAATGGTTATCCCAGGCTTCTGCTTTAGTTGCTCAAACTAAAGTGTGTGGTTCTAACACTCATCTTCAGTCAAATATTCATCCATAAGTGCTTACTTGAACTTGACCTACACAGGTGGATCATTACCATATAGGCTTCCTTCGATATTCCACTGAAACCAATCCTATGCATCCTTCTTCAATTGTATGCCCACTAATTCTATCAGCTTCTCATCAAAGCACACTAGTCATTATGCAATCTTGTCCATCTCTTCGAGGAACTTTTGTGGATCCTCACCCTCCTCACCTTTGAACTCAGGCAGTTTCATCTTCTTGAAATTATTGATGGAAACTCCTTTATTTGGTAGCATGCATCTCCTAACTCGCCGAGGTGGTCTCAATGGTAAAGGTGTTTCCACTTCTTCTCAAGGTAGTTCTAAAGTAATAGGTGGTGGTAGAGGCATCTCTCACCTCAACTCCCTCACATTAATAAGCTTCCTTTGCAAAGTTAGGATCTCTTGTCACATGGCCTCTATGTCATTAGGTAGGCCTAGCCCTTGTTTACTAATAGGAGGTGGTACCTTATCATATTGGTATGGCTCTTCGTGTGAGGACCCAACATTTGACACTTAGGTTGGTGCCATGCCGCTGCTGCTATGTTATGCTCAACAAGTGGAATGCATCTACGGCGCGACATTTTATTTATGATAAATGGTGTATTCAATAATAAATAACCAATTTCTAGCATACTAGATCAATCATTATATACTATCCTTATACATAAATAGCAATAAGCACATCACATATTGAAATTCCACATTAACAAATTAATAAGCTTAGTTAAATAGTATACTCCATTCAATAGTCATTTTATTGTATCTCAATATCAAAATTTCAAAGTTCACAATGCTAAAATAACATTACAACTTGTGAACCCTTAAATTTACTCCTCCAGACAACCAACACTTTATTACAAACCTATAGAATAAATTTGGGCCCAAATCGGATCAAAAACGGATGAGACCGAGATGAAAAAAGAGGTGCGTCAACCCGTGGGCCAACTGCGATTGCCGCAGAGTGCTCTACAATTATTGTAGCCTACGATGAGTTACCACAATGCCTTTTTCTTGAATCTCACATTGAAAATTCACTCTTTTAAGCCTCTAAACTCCCCCTATAAATACCTTGCACCTCCTAACAACTTCCACACACAATTACATACTTTTATACTCTCCCTAAAGCTTTGTAGACCCTATTTCTAAGCTTTCTAATCATCAAAACCCTCTTTCTAAAGCTTCAAATCTCTAAAACCCTATTCCAAAATTTCTTCCATCACCTCAAACCTTATTCATAAGTTTCCTAATCACCTAAGCCTTATTCACAAGCTTCCTCATCATCTCAAAATCCTATTCATAAGCCTCCTAATCACCTCAAATCCTATTCCTAAGCTTCCTACTCAAGAAAAGGGGGTCAATTCACTACAAGAAATTCGCGAAATAGCGACGGATAGTATTTCATCGCTAATTTATGACAAATCAGCAAGAACCAGTGACAGATTTTAAAAATAATAGAAATAATAAATTAAAAAATATAGTGACAAAATACCAACAGATTAGCGACACATTACCGACAGATCATAAACTAAATAATTCCATCGCAAAAAAAATAGCGCGAAATATTGATGCCACTACTTAGCGACGGATTTGTGATAATTCAGCAACAGAATCAGGGAT